>CAJNSZ010000539.1:56864-73691 GCA_905329745.1 Rotaria sp. Silwood2
GACTCCGACTTTCTTTCATGTTCATAGACCTTGATAAGATGTTGTTAGAATCTCCAAAATTCGTCAGCTTATACATTAGATATCAGAGAACAAAACCTGCAAGTCAAAAAAGTTCTTATGCTAAAACTAAATTTTCGGCAACAAATTTAATTGACTCCGATGACAACTCCGAAAATGACTCCGTGCAAGTCTCTACCCGGGACCCATCACAGACCGTGACAGACAGGGCTTGGGACCCATCATAGATCGTAACAGAGAAACTGTAGTTCTAAAGCATTAGATAAACCGTTAGCTACAAATATATCGCAAAGAAATGGAACAAAACAATTTCCATTCAACTAGTAACAATAGATCCATCGTGCTTCACATTTTCAATCCCGCAAAGGATTGCGCTAACAGCTTTTTCAATACTTTTCGTAAAGACAAAATATTTGAAAATATTTTCTCTCTTGTAACTACTTGAAAAGCTAATTAGAATGTGGGTGAAGAAAAGATCTCTACAGCCACTGGCACATTGACCCTAAATATCCCTGTCTATTGACATTTTTTCAAAGATTTTCTCGGAATAGAAACTATTTGGACAGAAAGATGAATTAGTCTGTTTTCGTCCACATAAAAAGAAGTAGAACTTGATTCTTCATTCGAATCATGTGATTTGAGTTTCTTATTGAATTTTTATTTCCAATGCCAATTAAATATAAAATAAAAACACTCAACTTTATTTCAAAATATCAGATCCCAATAGATTGCCGAAGCTTTGAGAAATTACATTTATTCTAATTATAACAAATGAATAATACATGCTAAGTTGCATGGCAATTTTATGCAAAATTAGAGACGATTTACAGTTAATAACACACTGACGTGAGATTTTTATTTCTATTATTAGACATGAGTCATAACGTTAGAAGAAGAAAAAAAAACAATACCTTGTGAAACAAAAAGATTTACGATGTAGTCGAGAGAACGAAAGAAAAATACTGCTTTTTCTTATTCTTTCTGACGGATAAAAAGCTGCCACTACTCTTTTTTTTTCTCCTTTATAAAGATAAGAATATGAGTTTAGAATTATTAGCAAACGAACTTTTACTTGATTTATTCGAATATCTAAATGCTTGCAATCTTCTTCATGCTTTTCATGGTCTTAATGCTCGTTTTAATCAACTTCTTTTCATTCAACTTCAAAAATATTACCTCGATTTTCGTCTCATATCAAAAAATAATTTCGAATATTTTTGTCAACAATATCTTACCTCTATTAATAATCGAGTTATTTCACTTCATCTTTCCGATGATGTTGAAACACCAAATTTACCTCAACTTTTTCTATCTTATGGTTATCGTATCAATCAATTCATTCATTTGAAATTACTTTCAATTGACTGTATCTCTTCTTTTGACCTATTGAATCAAATAATATCTCAATGTCATGAACTTTCATATCTGACACATCTAAACATAATGATACACAACAATCAAGATCCAGAAGAAAACTTTCGTGATGTCATAAACAATATTTGGAGTCTATCAAAACTTACTCATTGTTATCTTGATATTCAATATCCATATGCAACATGGCTCCTTGAAATGACAATGATTTCACAATCTATGATATATTTGTCTACGAAAAATATATGTTATAGTTCATATAGTTTATTACATTTATTCAAACATACACCAAATCTTGAACGACTTTATATAGGTAGTATTGGTCAATTCTATGATCAACATATCCAAACTATCATTCCATCATTAATTACATTGAGTATGACTGCTCAATTTACACTACAATGGATGAAAAATCTTTTTCAACAAATACCAAATTTATGTTATTTAACACTTGAAATAAATAATATTTATTTAGATGGACAAGAATGGGAGAAGATTCTTACCAATTATTTTCATAATATTAAAATATTTCGTCTTAAAATGACAGTTGAATTTTCTCCTTTGGAAGATACAGAAGAACAAGTCGATCAACTACTTGATTCATTTCGAAGTCATTATTGGATTAAAAAACATCAATGGTTTGTTCGATGTGATTGGTGTCCAATGAATATAAATAAGACAGGTCTTCTTTATACATTACCATATACTTTTGATACATTTTATTATACAGATGGTAATCAATCGAAATCAACTAATTCGAATAGTTTCGATTATTCTTTTCATAATTCATTAAAAAAACTTCATCATACTAATCATAAAAGAGATTTTTCTAAAAATTGGATTCTTTATCCTGTTCGATTTTTTAATATTTCTCATCTTAATATCAGACTTCCATTCGATGATACATTTTGGTCACTTATTTCAACACTAGATCATTTAATTTCACTTGATGTTAAATTAAATCGAGATTTAGGTTATTCTCAATTACAAGTATTACTTGATCGAGCATCTCATCTCTATTCATTGCGTTTTTGTCATTTGAATGATTTCTCCATGACATCATTCAATATTAAAAGTAAATCAATTCGTCGACTTGAATTTTTTCAACATTTCGAAGTTCGTTTACGATATTTTAACAGTGAAGAATGTNTTTTACAATTAATGATCCAATCAAATAAAATCATATTAAGTACAAATCAACTATAGAAAACAAAACAAAATATACAAATATTTTATTTCAAATAAAGATCAACTAATTTGCAATTGTTTCTAGTACTTCCTCTCTTAGGCTTTGAAGAAAATCGTTGTATTTCATTATTTTCAATGCAATTAACATAATGATTACGTAAAGATTTTTGATCATAAAATAATGATGATGGAATATCCCCATAACAAAGAGATGTGGCGAAAGTTAATGCGAATAATCCACAATCATGACCACCAACTTGTTGCTGTACATTTTCAAATGATAAAACAACTTTTTCTTCACCAGGTAATATATCTTGAAAAAATTTGACTAATGATTCTTTTGGATAAGATAGAGAATCATGAACTTTCCAAATATTTTCAGATTCTAAATTTGCTACTGTTATCCAATGATTGCTGTTAGCATTGAAAATAAAGATCGAATTTTCTAATGAGCATTTATATAATTGTATTTGTGCCGGACCGCATAAACCATTAATATTGGGAAACTCTTTCTTCAGTAATTCGAAGAATAAATATATATGTAAATCAGTTAGCCACGTTGTGTTGTCGTATACATCAAGAACAGATTTTACTTTTTTATTACGTTTATACTTATATGTTTGAAGATCTGGTGAAACTTTTTATAAGTTCTTTTATTATTTCTTTCTTTATCAATTTTGTTATTTGTTCGTTTATAAGAAACTAATGATGTTTTACCACGAGGCCGACCTCGAGGATTGATAACTGGCGAATAACTTAAAATCAATTGATTTGTTGATAATGATTGATCTTCGTCTTTCGCTTCTTCTTGTGTTAGTTCTAAGTTTAGTAAAGCTTCTTCGTATTCATCACGCAATTCCGTTTCATATTCTTGTTCCAGTGCTTCTAGATTAATCTTCATATCTTGTTGTTTTTCAACTGTTTCTTCATTGTTGAATACTGTTTGTTTCGTTGGTGACTCTTGTTGTATATCATCATTTGACTTTGTAATAAAGTGTGGCTCTGTTTTACATCCTGGTTGCTCCATGTCTTTACATTCCAAATTGATTGCGTAATTATGCAATTCTTTAAATTTATTTACATTGATTAGATCTAAAACAATATTAAGAAAAGTAAGATGATCACGAAATTCTTCCGTTCCACATTGAGTTATACGAGCTGTTAAGACATCCAAAGTTGGCTTTACGATACTATACTTTTCATTAATACTTGAAGTTTGATTTTTCTTGGGTGCCATTTGAGTTGTTTTGCATTGTAAATTGAAATTTTGTTTACTGTTGTTATATGCGGTTTCGTTTAAATAATCATCAACTGTAGCTTTTAACCAGCGTTTATTAACTGATAAAATTTCTTCAATCGTTTTGGCTTTATCAATTGTTTCATCATACAATATGTCAAATAAAAATATCAGATGTCGGCATGGTAATTGATTCTGTAAAAAAAATTCGCAATCGCAAAAAAGCAAATCCTCATATGAATCACGATGAACAATGCTAGAAGTTATAAAATGTTTTTTATCGTCGTCTTTTTAACCAATTTTCCATTTATTCTCTTCAAGTTCTTCTATGAAATAATGTTTCATTTTTAATTCTTCATTCTCTTTACCCAATAAATCGATTGCTTTATTCACTAGTTGAAAACCAAATCGTTGAACCAATGTTGGATCATTACCATTGTAAATCTTTTGTTTCAAGTTGACGCATATATTCATTTCTTCAACTCTGGCATCCTCTGCAGCTAAAATCAATTTTGTTACACATTCTGATACGTGCATGTTAGGTGATATACGATCTTTCAATGTACGGTTAAAGCGTTCCAAATGGTTATTGGTATTCGTATTGGAGTTGAGTAGATTTTTCTGATACTTGATTTGCCACATTTCACAACAAGATAACCAATTTAGTTCAAAATATTGATAAAACTCAGTTTCTTCTGATTCAGTTCTAATTTCTTTCAAGTAAATTGCTGACATTTGATCATTGTCGTAAAGTAATCGACGAATATTTTTCATTATATTCATTCGGTTTGACAATGGGATTTAAAGTTTATGAACTTGTAGCTTTAAATATTTTAGAACGTGAAAGGTGCATAGTAGTATTCTTGCATTAACGAAATAATTTTGTAAAATATCAATGTTCGTTAAATCTTTATCAACCATTATAACCTGAGTTTTCTGTAAATCATTGTGATCACGCATTGCAGAATAAAAAAATTCTAAATTATCTTTGGTGGCACTAGTCATTAAACAATACGCAACAGGTACTCCTTTTTAGTTTGCGTTTTGCGCCATACATATGTAAAGTTGATAATTCTCTATATTAATTTTGAAGGTTGAATCGAGATGTAATATGTTCGGATACTTTTGAAGCCATGATTTCATTTGCATAGTTTGAATGTATAGACATTTTATATTTTCATTTTCATTCAGTTTGATTTGGATTGAATTATTTGGATTTTCATTTAAAATATCATCTATCAAAACTTGCAATAATTCTGGATCAGTTAGATTTCCAACCATGTTAAATTTTATCTTTTTTTTAAAATTATTTATATCTTTTCTAGTTAGATTAATATCATATTTTTCGTTCAATATTTTTCGACTATTATATGTTGTAGCGTTTGCACTAATCAGCGTTTTGCATAAGTCGTGTGCTTCTTTATTTTCTGTTAATCCTTTATTTCTTATAAATGAATAATTTTTGTAAATTCTTTCATCCATAGGATGATTATGTGTTAGGTTTTTGATGTTCATAAAAACAATTTTGTTGAATTCTGTATCATGCTTAATTTTTAAAAAAAATTCGCATTCAATTCTTGCTGATTCTTGATTTCGTGTTGATCCATCTTTGGTATTTCTTCGAACAGGACCACTATGATGACAAACATACTTGACATGTTCGTAACGAAAATGGTCGAAAAACTCCTTCATTGCTTTTTCATTGTACTTCTTCGATGAACGCTTAATATTTACAGGCTGATGATAATGATTGCACGAATTTAAAAACTGTTCTTCAAAATCCTTCCAAGTGTCAAATTGTTTGGTAAAAAATGAATTTTTATCGCCTTGCATGTGTTGTTATAAGACTTGGGATGAGGAAAGTATTTTCTATTGAATAATAAGTCAAATTTCAGTGATAATGGATAGGTATATAGTTATTACGAACGAACATTGGTTGGATGCATTCACTTAGAAAGTGTTAAAAAAGAACAACATAAGAAAGATTGGAACGAAAATTAATTAGTGCATATTGATACAGAACCGACTTCTCGCATTGGAAGGTAATTGGCTTTTTCTACACACTCATGTCTAATTTTGTAAGTCAATTAAGAAAAAAAAACAAACGTTTCTTTCCATTGCCAATTATCAGAAAAATTATGCATTCAATAGACAAGGAAATTATTAAGTTAGTGTAACTTTCTGTAAACCATTGTGAGTAATAAAAGACGACAATATTCCCCAAAGTCTAAGGAAGAAAGTACTAGAAGCAATTGCAAATTAGTTGATCTTTATTTGAAATAAAATATTTGTATAGTTTGTTTTGTTTTTTATAGTTGATTTGTACTTAATATGATTTTATTTGTTTGGATCTTTAATTATAAAATATGATTTGTAATTTTGTTTGATAGTAATCAATAATAAATGATTTATGAAATGAA
This sequence comes from Rotaria sp. Silwood2, assembly GCA_905329745.1. Classification (NCBI taxonomy): domain Eukaryota; kingdom Metazoa; phylum Rotifera; class Eurotatoria; order Philodinida; family Philodinidae; genus Rotaria; species Rotaria sp. Silwood2. The sequence goes on from CAJNSZ010000539.1 coordinate 63,099, forward strand.
ACTAAAAATGAAAACAAGTATTAATATCCTATTTACCTAAATAGTTAAGTTCAAAGAAGATTATTTATAGCATGAGATTTACCAAATAGTTGGCTTAAACTTTCTGAGTGCACATAGCCACATGGCTATGTGTATCTGAGTGTACATAGCCACTTCCATTAGTAAATGAGTCATTGGATTACATATTGTAAGTTTTATTTTTTCTCCTTTCTTGTGATATGTTTGTTGTATGCTGAAGACATGGTCTTGTATCAAAGACTTGTAATGATATGGAAGCAAATGTATTTCTTTTTCGATTCAACAACATGGATCTATTCGTAATGGATGCCAGTTGCTTCTAAAAACCGAGGAAAAACAAAATATTTCTAGGGTATTTTTCGATTTTTGAGCTGGGGTCAAAAATGACCCCGGCTGGTAGTACTAGGGTTAAAAACAACGAAAAAAAATGACGTTTGACCAATGAATCTTTTCTTCTACTTCTATACTTTGAATTTTTCCCAACATATTACCTATGTCAACATCTACTACTTCCGAATTTGTTTTTATTACATGTGATTTCAATAAAATAAGTGGCGAGTGAGTAGTCGAAAAAAACTTTAGAAAAAAGACAACTACGATCGATAAGCCATAAGAAGATTTGATATTAATTGGATAGTGTTTTAATAGAATTTTATTGTTGATGAATATGGTGTTGAGAAGAATATCACTTAAAATAAGGAGTTTATATGCAAATATTTCAACCGAAAGCGATTGAAGAAAAGTTGTTACTGTATTCTATGAGTTTCGTTCTGTTTCATCCATCCTTCAGCGTGTCTTTTTTCAAAACAAGAATAGTAAACGTATGAGATAGACAGAAGTTTACTAATCTTTCAGCATTTTTTACAACATCATTTCATCAAAAAACAAAACGAACATGTTACATTTTTTTTCAATTGCTTATCCTACAGTTAATGCAATAAAAGGTGGCACGATACTCAAGTTTCCTACAATGAAACCTTTCATGTATCATTTCGATCAAAATAAATGATAAACTATACCTAAATTGAGTAGTATGATTAAGTAACAGACTCGCGAAGCTAAGAACTTTCCAATATGAACTCTCAGACGTACAGTAGCATGTACCCTAGTCTCAATCCTGTTCATTCCTTGAGAAACCCTGAAAGGATCTGTCAGGATCCTGAATCTCAAGGATCCTGCTAAGTTTTATTCAGGATCCTGTCTCGAATCCTAGAAATTCCTGTTTCCAGGATTTGTCGAGGTGAAACAAGATCCTGTTTAGGATTTTTTCAAGTTCCTGCTCAGATATTTTTCTGAGTCGAGATTTCAGGTTCCTATCAGGANTGGGTGTGGGGGTGTGGGTGGGATGTGGGTAGGGGGTGCGTGGGGACGTGGGGGGTGGGTGTCAATATCTCTTATTCTGATATCCGCATCCATACCCATACCCAGACCCACACGCACCCACACCTGCGTTTGGGGTTCCTGAAGAGTTCTGAACTCTAAGAACTCGGGCGCTGCTGACTAACACCCAGCTTTTGTAACTGAGCGGCTTGCTACCACTCTACAAACACCCACAAGCACTCGTTTATAAATTTTCCCAATTAGAATCGCGGAGGTCGGTTGTAGGCTAGCACCGCCTAGCATCCATTAACACCTATTAAAGTCACTGTAGCAGTACACTAGCAACCACCATAATACTGTAGTAACCACTAATCATATTTTGAAGAATAAATTTTCTTCAGATCTCAATATAAAATTTCCACCACATTTCTGCTTTCGGAGTCAAAAGTTAAAGGTCAAAAATGGAGCAAATGAAGTTGACTGGGGAATATGGAAAAGAACTCAGTTGTTGTGCTAATAACTGCTACAGTATGATGGTAGGCGTAGGTGTGCTGTTGCTCTCACTTCATTAGGTGCCAGAGAATGTTGTATGGTGTTAATGTACAACGGATCTCCTTGATTCCTTTTGAGAAGATAGATAAACAAGTGTTAGTGGGTGTTTGTAGAGTAAGGTAGTAGACTTCTGCCTTGTGAAGTGAAAGCCAGGCCTTCAGTTGACAAAGTTGGGTGATAGTGGGTGTCAGCGTTTTTCATTAACATCCAAAGAAAAGTGATTTGCTTGAATTTTCTTATAGTATTACTATTAGAGAAACTACTCCTCATAATGATAGATGAAGATCTTTTTCTTAGACCGCTGAATTCTCTGCAGTTGTATAACGAAGAGAGACTACGGTCACACCATTCAAACGAGCACCATACAAGGAGTATGCAAAAATAAAAAATTTTTCAGTGGAGTATGAAATAGTTGTGCAGGAAGTCAAACAAAGCAGGGAACAAATTTCACGCCGTTATCAAGGACACTGGTTGTGCTTGTTCCTTTTTAATCCGACTTTTGACATTTGCAATAAACACCATGGGGAATTATTCAGTAGGTTTTTGTGTAATGAAGTAGATTAGCAAGTAAAAGTCAAATTATGGCTCAACTCTGGGTCTATCTGCGGTGGGAATAAAATCATTTGTCGAAAAGCTATAACTAAGAAATACTTTTGATTTTTATAAGGAATTACAATGACTGCTTACGCTGATATTTTATTTCTGTAGGTAGATGTGTCGAGCAGTTGGCTGGCACTGTCTCTAAAGTTGTTTGGACTGTAATAGTGTCGAGAAGCGAAAATGACGATTGAATTTCTTTGAGGACAATCTTACAAAGACCATCTGCTTCTTCAGTATGATCGACTACTTCATATTTTGTTGCAGGAAGTAGAATAATTTCATTTTCGATGGGATTGTCTGAGTGTTCATGAATGTTCTTACCACTAATTGAATCAATGATAAACATAGTACGAGGACCTTTTGTCTTAAGAAATGCTTCAAATTTTGGGGTATTAACTGAAGTAGTGCATAGAAGAAAACTCCAACACATGATATTCTTCTTGTTGGCGAATTGCACACTAAGATCCATATTCACAGAGTAGTAGACAGTTCCACGCATAGATGGCATACGAGAGAGACCAGTAATAAAGAGCTTCAGATAGAGGAAAAATGCCTCAAGCTTCTTATTTCGATCATCTTGATCCGAGCAAAGATGACTGGTGAGAACAACATTGAGACATTTTTCCTTTTTCGACCAGTCGATCGTGTATAAGCGGATCGCAGCTGATTCTTCTACTGAGAGACCATCTGTAGATAAAGAACATTTGGCTTTTTCTTTAACATCTCTTGCTTGTCGATGAATATCTGATACGAGAGATACAAGAGGCTCAATCGCTCTTTCTAACGATACGAGTGGCTGTTGTTCATATCCTTTGATGGCCAGCAACATTTTTGGTGGTTCAGAAGCATTATCGTCGAATCGAAAACCTGTGGATGACGTGACCAGGTCCGCACCCATTATAGCCGAAACAAATTTCAGTTATTTATTCTAAAACAACAAAAGTCTTCATTTTTTTGAAAAACATTCTCATTCAAATCGTCTTTTCATTAAAGCAACATGAAGATAGAAGAACGGCATACATTGGTTTCTACCATTCTGTGCGCTTACCAGCTCGAAGGATACGAGTCTGTCCTGCACATCGTAGACGTACACAATAGAGACGAAAAAACTATGATAAGTAATCACAGTTGGCTTGTCGAACTCTTTCTTTTCTAATCTTCAAACGCAAGTTTACACAAATCTTCAACATATAGTTATCTATATACTGTAGGCATGAAAAATCTCAGCGTTCGGATGCAGATGGTTGAATGGATCCGAGTAGGTGATAGTCTGGTGCTCATGAATCCACACATGCATCCACAAGGGTGTGGGTGTATATCTTCTCATAAACAGCAACCACGCCCTATATATTTGGAAGTGGCTATGTACACTCACGAAGATTAAATCAATTATTTGATAAATCTCAAGCTATATATAATCTTCTCGGTACTTAATTATTAGTATAAATACGATATTGAAACTTATTATTAATTTTACTTCATAAATCATTTATTGTAATCAAATAAATTATAAATCAAGTTTCACAATAAAATACTCATAGAAAAAAAACTAATATTAATTAAGTACACAAATCAAGTATTACAAGCAGAAAAAAAAAGAATAAAAAGATTCTAATTCAAATAGAGATCAACTAATTTACAATTGTTTCTAGTGCTTCCTCTCCTAGATTTTGAAGGAAATGGTTGTATTTCATTATTTTCAATGCAATTAACATAATGACTACGTAAAGATTTCTGATCGTAAAATAACACTGATGGAATATCTCCATAACAAAGAGACGTGACAAAAGCTAATGCAAATAATCCACAATCATTCCCACCAACTTGTTGCTGTACGCTTGCAAATGATAAAACAACTTTTTCTTCATTAGGTAATATGTCTTGAAAAAATTTAACTAAAGATTCTTCTGGATAAGATAAAGAGTCATAAATTTTCCAAATATTATCAGAGTCTAAACTTGCAATTGTTAACCAATGATTGTTGTTTGTATTGAAAATAAAGATCGAATTGTCTAATGAACCTGCGTATAAATGTGTTTGTGCAGGGCCACATAAACCATTAATATTTGAAAATTGATTTTGTAGTAATTCAAAAAATAAATGTATATGTAAATCGGTTAGCCAAATTGTGCTATCGTATACATCGCGAGCAGATTCAACTTTTTTATGACGTTTATGTTTATATGTTTTAAGATCAGGTGATACTCGATTATAAGTTCTTTTATTATTTTTCTCTTGAGCAATTTTGTTGTCTTTTTGCTTATAAGAAACCAACGATGTCTTACCATGCGGTCGACTCCGAGGATTGATAACCGGTGAATCATTTAAAATCAACTTTTGTTTTGATAATGATTGATCTTCTCCAACTGTTGCTGCTTCTTTTCGTTTCAGTTGTAAGTCTGACAAAGCTTCTTGGTGTTCATCACGTAAGTTAATTTTATGTTCTTGTTCCAATGCTTCTAGGTTAATATACATTTCTTGTTGCTTTTCAAGGTTTTCTTCACCGTTAAATATGGTTTATTTTGCTGGTGATTCTTGTTTTATATCGTTTGGTGAATCCGTAAGGAGTTCTCGTTCCGTTTCACAATCCGATTGCCTCACGCCATTTGTTTTCAAATTGATTGCATAACTGTACAACTCTTTATGTTTATTTGCATTGATTAAATCTGAAACAACGTTCAGAAAATTAGCATGGTCACGAAATCCGATGGTTTCGCATTGAGTTATACGAGCTGCCAAGAGATCCAAAGTTGGCTTTACGATGCTATACTTGTCATTACTACTTAAAGTGTTGGTTTTTTTAGGTGCCATTTGAGATATTTTGTATTGCAAATCACAACTTAATTATTATCGTAATATGCAACTTCATTAAGATAATGATCAACTGTAGCTTTTAACCATCGTTTATTAATTGATATCATTTCTTGAATTCGGTTTGCTTGATCAAATATTTCATCATTCAATCTGTCAAACAAAAATATCATATGTCGACATGGTAATTGATTCTGTAAAAAAACTCGCAATCGCAAAATTGTAGATGTTCGTATGAATCACGATAAATAATGCTTGAAGTTATAAAGTGGTTTTTCTCTTCATCTTTTTGGCCGATTTCCCATCTATTATCTTCAAGTTCTTCCATGAAATAATTTTTTTGTTTTAATTCATCATTTTGTCCACGCAATAAATCAATAGCTTTGTTTATTAATTGAGCACCAAATTGTTGAACCATTGTCGAATCATTATCATTATAAATCCTCTGTTTCAAGTTTATATATGTATTTATTTCTTCAGCTCTGGCGTCCTCCACTGCTAATATTAATTTTTTTACGCATTCTGATATGTGCATCTTAGGTAATATATGATCTTTTAACGTTCGGTTGAATCGTTCCAGATGATTATTGGTATCTGTATCGAAGTTGAATACATTTTTACGATACTTGGTTTGTCACATTTCACAACAAGACAACCAATTTAATTCAAAATATTGATAAAAATCAGTTTCTTCTGATTCGGTTTTAATTTCTTTCAAATAAATCGCGGACATTTGATTATTATCATAAAGCAATCTGCGAATATTTTTCATAATATTCATTCGGTTCGGTAATGGAATTTTAAGCCCATGAACCCGTAATTTTAAATATTTCAGAACGTAAAAGACGCATAGTAATATTCGTGCTTTGTCAAAATAATGTTGTAAAATATCGATGTTTGTTGAATCTTTATCAACCATAACAACTTGAGTTTCTTGTAAATCATTATGGTCGCGCATTACAGAATAAAATAATTCTAAATTATATTTATTTCCAGTAGACATTAAACAGTAAGCAACAGGTACTCCGTTAAAATTTGCATTTTGTGCCATACAGAATGTACAACTGGTAATTTTCTATATTAACTTTGAAAGTTGAATCTAGATGTAATATGTTCAGATATTTTTCAAGCCATGATTTCATTTGCATTGCCTGAATGTATAAGCATTCTAGATTTCCATCTTCATTAAGTTTGATTTGAATTGAATTATTTGGATTTTCATTTAAAATCTCACCTATCAAGACTTGCAATAATTCTGGATCAGTTTGATCCCCGATAATGTTAAATTTCATCTTTTGTTTAAAATTATTTATATCTTTTCTAGTTAAATTAATCCCAAATTTTCTTTTTAGTATTTTTCGATTACCCTATGTCGACGTATTGGCAGTGATCAGCGTTTCGCATAAGTCGTATGCTTCTTTATTTTCTTGTAACTCTTTATTTCTTATAAACGAATAATTCTTGTAAATTCGTTTATTTATAGGATGATTATGTTTGAAGTTTTTAATTTTCGTAAAAATAATTTTTTTGATTTCCATATCATGCTTTATTGTAAAAAAAATTCTCAATCCATTCGTGCTGACTCTTGATTTGGTCTTGATTCATCTTTTATATTTCTTCTAACAGGACCACTGTGATGACAAACATACTTCACATGTTCGTAACGAAAACGATCAAATAATTCCTTCATTAGTTTTTCATTATACTTCTTTGATGAACGTTTAATATTTACTGACTGATGGTAATGATTGCACCAGATTATAAATTGTTCTTCAAACTGTTCCCAACTGTCGTATTGTTTCGTGAAGAATGAATCTTTATCTTCTTGCATATTTTGTTAGACGACTTGCGTCGAAAGAATTATTTACTGTTGAATATTAAGCCAAGATTTAAAAGTAATCAGCCAATGTAAGCGTATAATTAAATAAACAGAATGTTTATATTGAAGAATAAAAACGTAATAGACTTTACAATAATAAATAGATGTATAGCTACTATGATAAATAAGAATACTATATTGGTGCACTCGCTTTGGAAGTGTTAATAACGAACAATTAAGCAAAGGTTCAAGTGAAAATTAATTAGTGTATGTTGCCATAAAATATTATTGTCAGATTGAGAGCTAATTAACTTTTTTGTGTTTGTTCATGTCTAATTTTGTAAGCCAATCAATTAAGAAAAAAAATGAACAGCTCTTTCCATTATAAATCATTAGAAAAAATGTGCTTTCAATAGACAAGTGAATTATTGATTCACTGTAATTTTCGTTAAATGTTTTGAAAATAATAAAATACAACGATTTCCTTCTAAGCCTAACAGAGGAAGCACTAGCAGCATATTTAACTTAGCTGATCTTTATTTTAATTAGATTATTTTTATTCTTTTTTTGTCTGGTTGTAATACTTGACTTGTAATTTATTTGATTAAAATAAATGATTTATGAAGCAAAATTAATAATAAGTCTCAATATCGTATTTATACTAATAATTATGTACCGAGAAGATTATATATAGCTTGAGATTTATCAAATAATTAATTTAATCTTTTTGAGTGCACGTAGCCATGTGGCTATGTGCACTTGAGTGTACATAGCCACTTCCTATATATTTACAGAAATAAAGAAGAGTATACATGTATTTAAGCGCCCCCTCCCCTTTTTCAAAAACGTCAGTTTTCATCAGAATCGTCAAAATTGAAATAAAAGCATAGGGAGATAGCCTGCCATTTGCTCTTTTATAAACGATACAAAGTTTTCCTCGATACTTTGTTTTTTCCAAAAATTTTTCAAGTTTCCCGAGACCTCTATTCGAAAAGCCAGCGGTTTTTTGAAAACTCAAAAATCTTTTTGGTTTTTTCTCATTTTTCATTATCTCAAACGCGCATCAAAAATTTTTCTCTCTAGGTCCATCCAATATATTAAATTTTTTTTTTGCTTGAAAGAGCATGTAAAGACGAAGGTCATGACGAAGCCCGATTTTCTAAATTAGGCATTGTTTGTTATATATATATAGGCGTTTATATAAATTGGCAACACTTTTTCAAGGGCTTTTTTAGTCATCAAGGTTTCGATTTCCTTTTTGCGCTTGAAAAGTGGGTATTTAAAAAATTGAGCTTTATCATGCCGTGCATCTTGACACACTTTTTCAAACAAACAAAACTTAAATATACGTATAGTAAGAGTCCGGACCGAGAAATTTGGGATGCCAAATAACTTTTTTTTTGACCTCTGTTTGGTCAATATCTCTCTTAAAACTCAGCGTTTCAGGCTGAAAAATTTATCGTAGCGTTCCGACTCCAGGCCCAACATTTCCTCCAATTCTCAGACCATTTCGACGTTCCTGGGCTGAAATGAATTTTTGAGAGGGTCCTCAATAATAGTCAGTTAAATTTGATATCAACTTTGACTATGAGCAAATCATAAAATGCAATGTATGTATTGATAGTTTTATTAGGAAACTCGTTCAATGGCAAGATATGTCAATTGTTTTAAGCGGAAAATATAGTTGTGTGAAAATAGCGTTTGAGTGTTATTTCGATGGGAGACTCCGGTAGGTTGGCGGGAATACGTATTTGTTGCACGCGAAATGCAGTTCGATGAGGAACAATAAGAATTTCTTCTTCTGTAGGTACACGAGAATGGGCACCTACGTTCAACGCTTTTTGAGGCCATTTTATAATGTACGTAGATAAGACAGGCAATTTGCCTTCTTCTAAGGCCTGTTTTCGTCTCATTCTCATAAATTTCTCGGCCACACAGCGTGATCGAGACGTGGAAAGGAATCCTTTATTGATAACAACCGTGTTGACGACATAATCATCCAGTTCTTCTTTCGTTATCCACATACTGCGATAACATTTACCTCTCCAATTATCTATTTTATTTAGACGAGGATCTTTGACGACTTGGGCTGTAAATAAACGATGCCAAATGGACTTTGGTGTATCACTAGCCCAATGAAGAGAGTCTTGGGCTAGCTTTCTATTGAGATGGCGGTAAAATTGTTCTTTTTTCTCTGTGCCTTCCGCTGTGTACGCTTTAATAAATTGAATTGGGTCGTTGTCTTCGGCAGCCTTCAAGAAATACGATCGAACATTTAGCATCCAATCGGCATTCCGAACTTCCTCTTCATCAAGGATGAGCTTAACTATGGAGGAAATTTGAGGTTCAGCTTTCATATAATATCGATAATTGAACCGGGCAGTCTCAATCTCTGCATGACCCACTTTCGTCCATTCGATAGCAACTTCTTCAGCAACAAATTTGTGACCACCTGTTGCATCAGCAGAAGAGCTCATAAAAAATGGTTCTTGGATCTTCGGTGAAGATGCTTCATCACAAGATATCGCTCCTTTTTTCCGCAAAAGTCCGACGATCTCATAATGACCATAATGACTGGCCGCATGGAGTGCGGTAGAATCATTAGGCTCGATTCGATTGATTTCCTCGAGAGATAGTGTAGGAAGTAATTGTTTCACTATCGATAAATCTCCATCGCAACATGCACGGTAGAAAGCGCTAGTCATAGTGTGTCGCGGATTCTCATACACTGATAGAAAAAGTAAACTTTTTATAACGAGCAGCGACAAAATATTAGATAATAATAATGGTGCAGATAAGAAAAATGTTGAAAAGTGAGGTAATAGGGCATTCTATGTAACTGTGATTGTAAACGTAGACGACAGAGCGTTTCAAATCTACAATCTAAAAAGCAGCATCATTATGAAAATGTAAAAGTCTCATATTGGTACACTGAACGATTTTAGACTATATCGACAGATGACATTTTATCTTTCTTTTACTTTGAAAAAGTAAAGTAAAGTACAGATAAAGTGTCATCCTATTTTTCTAAAATGAAAATCGTTTTGCGATTTTTGTTCTGAACTTTTTTAAATTTCGTAGATCTTGCCAAGTTTGCAAGTTTTCGACGAAGCTGTTTATACAGGACGGAAGCGCATAACACCATGAATCGGTCCATGTCATATTTACTTCCCAATCCAGTTCATACAGGTATGCGGTGAAAGTACTCGTTTAGTACAACACTTTGACATCAAACTCAAGATATTACTACAAACTTACTGAGACCTTTACTCATGGGCCCAAATGTCATAAATTTTGCATTTCCACGTCAAATAAACTGATATTCTGCAATATCCTCGAGGATTTTGCATTCAAAATTGAAATGAACATTTTCTCTCGCATTACCCATTCGATAGAGCTTTTCGACGACTACAAAATGGCACAGTTTCAATACTCGAAAAAGTTTGGGCACGTGATGCTTGCCAATACAAACT
>CAJNSZ010000540.1:0-73654 GCA_905329745.1 Rotaria sp. Silwood2
GTGACAGAGCTTCTTTATGATCCTGATAGCCATCTGATGACGAAACCTTCAAATCAATAAAGAGCTCGATATTATTTTGCAATATTTTACAGGCTAACAGACCTGATAGTTGTATAATGAGACACGCAAAATCCTCCACCAACTTTTATTTTTGACTTTTAGTGAGCAAGAATTCAAGTTTGATTAAACGAAGTTCCAGTGATTTCACTATTTGCCATTTAATGACACTGGATCGAGATAGCAGAAGCTTTTAAAACAAAGCATATTCGTGAATTTTTCTGTTGACTCAGATTATGGAGCTACGGTGATTTTTCTTTATTTTTAAGGCAATAATAAGCATCAAAAAAAAGTTTTTTTCTTTTAAAGAGAAAATAAAAATTTGAAAATACGCGGCTGAGCAAGCAGAGGACATCTCGTAAATCTCTTATGTGTGGAGTTCTTTCTATCTTATCGTGGTGTGAGATGCAGCGCATGCTCAAAATTGAGTTCCATTTTAGAGCACTCGTCCGAGCGAATAACACACTGAAAAAGAAGAATATGGCCAACAATACCAATACACTGATAACGGAAAGCATTGATTCATGGACGCTGAAACATCTAAAAGGTAAAATGAAAGCCACAGATGAAGAGTTAATATATTTTGTTAGACTACAACAACTTCGAAATCAGAAACAGGGATCAACATTATATATTGATTATGATAATCTATCAGTGGTGATTGACGGTTTTCTCTACCATGGCAATATAGGCCATGCAAGCGACATGAACTTGCTTATGAATCTCGGCATTCGACATATCGTTAATACCTGTGTGTTGCCGTTGAAAACAGAAATCACAAAGAATTTCAATGTATTATGGATTAGTGTAGACGATGATCTTCATATCAATATCAATCAATATTTTCAACAAACGAATGACTTCTTACTTTTGTGTAAGAAGAAGAAGGAGAAAGTGTTGGTTCACTGTCAGATGGGTATTTCTCGATCATCCTCCATTGTGCTCGCCTATCTAATGAAGTAAAATCTATTTTTGTATTCAAATTCGACCAAATATTTCATTATAGATATCATCATGATAGTTTGATGAAAGCGTACGATTATTTGCTCGATCGGCGTCCTATATCTTCACCAAATTCAGGTTTTCTTTTACAATTGATTCGATACGAGAAGGTGTTGCGCAACAGTGGCGCAATTGATGAACAGGGAAATTATGATAATAAACAGAACCTGATCGAAACAATTGATATACCGAGTAATCCCCGCGTTGAAAAGCCGTTGGTCTAAAATGCAAAAGTAAACTTTAGAAAGATTTCCATCGTCTTTGTGTGAATTTCGTGCACTCATAAAACTCTTTCATCCTGTACCTCAAATCTGTTTTTCTGCCTTCTTTGATTTAGTCTATCTTATTCAATAAACTCGAGTCTACCATCATGATTTGAACTTTCAATTTCACCAGCAGCAAATGATGTACTTCAAACGATTTCTTCTTCAGTATCACAAAACTTGAGTACATTTACTTCACTCTATCATAGTGATTTGTCAGACCTTGACGGTNGATAAATAAAATAAAACATGCTCTTTCATTTTGGTAAAAGAAGTACTATGTTAATGCTCGAAATAATAAAGTGATTTTGATTATACTAAAAAGTACAAAAAAGTGACATTTTTTCCTTATGTCTTTCGACCCTGTTTTCAGTGTGTACCTCGTAATTCGGGAAGAGATTGTCAGAATAAGCTCATATTTTGGATTTAATGCTAACTATGTAAGGCCTTTCTTTTAAGATAATTAAATCCAAAATCCAAAAGTTTTCTCCAGCCATGTTACGTACCTATTACCTGGTTTTTTCGTGGACCCTCTCTTAAAGCCTTAATAACTAGATATCCTCCTCAAATTCATAATTCTTATGCATATACATGTGTGGAAGTGCTTTCTATGTCTTAGCAAAAAACGCATCTCGGGTGGGGTGTGGGTGTTAAAGTCTTCTCTTCATCTATCCTGGACATCCACATCCACATCCACACTATGCACCCTGAGATCTAAAACACTTAAGGTGACATGAGATATCGGCGTATCTATCGCGGTATTTATGGTACTACGCAGAACATGTCTTCAGGAGTGAGTTATTTGGAGTATTGTATATCTGCATCGAAACCGAGGACTTTTTGTGGGTACCCGATATCACAAACTAGTTCCATATTTTTTTATCGCCTGGAGAAGTAAATTATGAGAATTGATACGGAATATGCCGATATCAGGTGTATCAGGATTATGATATCCCCTGTACTTACTGTAGTTTCCTACTTAGTCTTATGAATTGCAATCAATTGCACTAGATAGCATTTATTTTCATGTTTGATAGTTTAGCAAGAAGCATTTAAGTATTTCGAAAAGTGCAAAAGGCGATTATGTTTTTAAAGCAAATTGTAACTATTGATCTCTACGTTCACTAGACATGTAAACTTCGTTTGAGTTTTTGGTTAGTTTGATTTCTTCGATTGAATAATATCTTTATTTACTGTTTTGATATTGTGTCTCATTTAAAAACAGTGTATTAAGAGAAAAAAACATTATTCTTTCTCGAGAACAATAGTCGATATCGTTTTATTTCTATTATATCAAAGTTAGTCTTCGCTGTTTATTGTTGAATTTCTAGAGACGTCGGAAAAGCTGTTAAACGCATGGTTCTTCTTTAAAAAAAGTGCTTTTTTTCAATACTTATTATTTTTCCTCTGAAATTATGGCATCTGTTTATGAAAATGGTTTCAGCCAGTGCATTAATCAAATCAGGAATATATCGATCTTCTTTTCTTAAATAGAACTTCATAAAATTTTCACGACATTCTTGTAAGTTTTCAGCTGAAAATAAATTTTCTTTGATTTTCTTCAAATGTTCAATTTCAGTTTCCAATTTTGATTGCGGGTGTGCGTATGAAGGTGTATGGATGTGGCAATAGAATCAAATCAACAAGTATGCCAACATCCTGTCTTTCCCAGGCTGTGTTATGTTGTAGATGAAAGTCGTTTTTATTTGTAGATCAAGTATTGAACAGAACTTGATTTGAACTATGGCAAGAGAACTGTCTCAATGACATAAAAGTCTTCAAAGAAACATACGATTGAAGCAGTCTGAGGTAATGAATTTTGAACTTCGAGGGATGGGGAAAGTTTTCCTCGTGCAGAAGAGAGACGAATTAGTCATTATAACTCAATAAAACGATCTTTCAAATTGTGTGATTAGATGTTCTTCAGCGGAACACGAACGGCACAGCTGCCTGTTCTTAAACGCCCATTCGATGGACAATCAAAATTTGATCTAGCTGTCTCATTTCAATTATTGAGTGTTTATTCCTTCATACATCGGGGTCAATGTCGACACGAACATCATAAAAATAAAAACTGAACTTGAAAGCAACTGCTTTCAGACTAACCGGATCTCATGCGATCATCAGTGGCACAAGGATATCGCGAAGGGCCCAACATTGAGTGGAGTCACATCCGTGACATCCCTGAGTAAACTTCTTTTCGAACTGAAAATTCTAACCGGTTCTGTAATGATTTATTGTGAAAATGACAAGTATCCAATAGAATATTGAAATAATCGATTCTCTTGGAAAGGGAGCATTGAAGAGAAGAAGGATGCTGATCTCGTAGAGGATAACATAGATAATAATTTTCATTATGGTCGATGTATAAATATCAACTGTCATGTAGTTGAAAATGTGGTTGATATAAGATTCGAGAAACATGTACACAGGCCAAGAAACCAATTGAGTTGCCCTCCGATTATGTTGCGATTGAATGTGCCTCCATCGATACCAAAAGTATCCTCGTTGAAGTGGCCAATGAATCTTCCAAAACGATTTTGGGGTCTAAATAAATATGAAACAGTAACGACGATCAGAAGATTTCCGTACTGACCTGTTCCCCTACCCAAATGTGAACATAGGCATACTCCTCATTCGGCAATGCAGGATCAAATCGATATGTACATGCATTCGGTGTCAATCGTCTAACTCCATGTATCAAAGATTCTAGTTTGGAACTTATAATTTCTTTCTTTTCTCCTAAACTAAAATTAATAGCAAAGGATGCATTGAATAAGTATTGAAATCCGTCGATCATCCGAATCATGTCCTTTTTCGATTGGACTAATGATACATGTAAATGTTCGATATAGGGAAAGAGACGAATAAACTCTTCGATAATATAACTCATCTTCTGAGAGTATGTATGAATATTTAGGATTCGAATCTGTTCAATTTGATGACCACGGATTTGTTCAATCGGATCTAATTCGAGACTTCCATCAATGGACAATTTGAAGAGACGAGACATACGCGGCAAACATGGAATTAGTAGTGATAAATGCTTCAGTGAAGGAATCGTTATATGTTCAATACCATGGAGATTGACAATTGATCCAACAGTTACTAGTGAAATTGAAGATTTCAGATTCACAAAGTTGACATGTGGCAAATAATGGTTATCGTTAATGGACAATGTGTCTATTGTGAGGGCTTTAATACTTTCATAAAAGATTTGATCATCGGGTGTTGTTCGATAGAGTGGAACTAAATTACGTATTGTCTCATTGATTGGAATAAAGTAGGGCACTGAAAAGAGACAGTTATTGTCATAAGCGACGTACCAATATTTTTCTTCGAGCCAAAATGCACTACGAAAAGACTCGAGATTTACTTCCTGTTGATCAGATACAATCTGAAAGTTGAAATTGAACGTCTTCAAGCCACTAGTCAATAATTGCCATCGATGGCCATCGATGAAATCATTTCGACTGTGGACACATAATTCAAGATCAGTTAAATAAGGAAGATTTGGTAGAAAGCGTTCCATTTGATTCATCGACGTGAGTGAATCTATTCATTATCGATAGAAAATAAAACAGCTTTGAAAACAATTAATCGCATTAAAATAATTCATTTCGGAAGTCTACTTCAATATGAGGAAACTTCGACGGTCATTTCAAAGGATAGAAACGGGAGAAAAAAAACAGTCGCGTTCTGTGGGCATTACTGCTAATCTCATTAATCTAAACGGTTCTGTTGCATCATTTTGACCTATCATCGACACATAAAACTGTTCAGAAAGCTATTGAAAAGATTGCACTTCAACAAAATCGTGCTGATCTTCAAATGCAAATAGTTTCTTTCAGTAGTAAACATGTTCCCATTTATCGAACAGTGTCGATATTATCTCGAATTTTCGTCTACAGTAGTAAGAACATTCTTCACAAATGCAGCCAAACTACAGAACACGACCAAAACAAATCGAACAAAAAAAGAGGATGGAAGATCTGAAAAAGGTCAAGACTTTTGTACGTCTTTCAGCTGAGCAGGATTTCCATCGGTCGAATTAAATGTAAACGTGGTTAAAATCTTGCGAAAAAAGCAATACTTACTAACGATTTTCAGTGAGAGTCGATGCAACGGTGAAGAAAACGTCAGATGTTCTATATCTGACGTATCGCCTTTCAGACAAATACTGAGTGATCTTAATTGTAAGGCTTCAGAACCAATTATTTGAATTTCATCGATGGTCGATTTGGCCAAAGTCAAAAAACGCAGACGTGAACATGGAATTGATTTCAAAAACTGTCCACTATTGAGATTTAATCGATTCAATTGAGGTATGATGTGAATAGTTGTTTTGGATAAAAATGAATTGATTTCTTGGATGATTTTCAAATGATTTTTAATTTCAGATGAACGTCTTGTTATTAGAGAATCGATACGCAATGAAAGTGAACGTAGAGTATTCAGTTTGTATAAATTAGAAAAATTGGCTTCCAATGACTTGAATTCAATATCGACAATGGCCAAAGATCGAAGATGAACGAATTCTTCGATTCGAAAACGAGAAAAGAATAGTGATGATTGATCTGGTGTATCGTTCGAATCCGATAATCTCAATGAAATTATTTGATCGGCTCGTAGACGTTGACAAACGAGATCAAAATGAGATTTGACAATCGATTGAAAATCTACTCGATAGAAAGGATAGGAGATTAAAACAGTATTCATATTTTCGCTCAAGTTCGAGAAAATGAGAAGAATTTCATGAGCCAAAAAGTAGCTAAATAAATTGTGAATTAATTCCACAGGTAGCAAGTCCAAAAGGCAGATTTGACGTTTCATGATAAAACTTCATATAAAGGTAGAAATAATGCGCCAGAATTTGGCAAAGAGAATCATAGGCAAATTACGCAACAACTTTGACTAGCTTTTTTTTATAGTCACCATATCTTTATCGTTCTGCTCTTCATATTAAATGACATTCAAGCAAATAAACTCTTATCTTTGCTGTAAAGGTAAGACTCTGCACTTTTCATTCTACTTATGTGCTTGGTCGTTATTCTCATCGAGTAATAAAATCAGGATGGGGTGTGGGTGTAGGAATGAGTGTGAGTGGGTATGAGTGAATGTGTGGGTGGGTGCGAGTGTGGGTGTGGGTGTGGGTGCAAATCTTCTGCTCACACTCACACCCTACATCCACAGCCACAACACAGTTATAGCCACCCTTTCCATTTTCAGAATGAAAAAGTGCATATAATCAAGAGAGAATTTTCTTGATTATTTTTGTTGAATTTTCCGTCTATCGTTCCGACCATCTTCTGAACATTAATATTGAAATTTAATATAACCGGTTGTAAGGACAATATTTTATTTATATATACATATACGTAAAACTGCACCTAATAAGCATGATATTTCATTTCACTAAATAGAAATACAAGAACTAGTGGAAGACCAATTATTAATGATATTGGTAGTTATGATCATGATGATGTTACTGTTGTTACAATCTGTCATGCTAAATTTCAATATTAATGTTCACTAGATTGTCGAAACTGTAAACCGAAAATTCAAAGAAAAAAAACAAGGAAATTCTCTCTTGATTATAATTATATAGTATTTTCATTATGAAAATTAAAAGACAAAATTCTTTTGAAAAAAATTCATCGATTCATTTATGAATTACGTCTTGATGTTGTTGCTGCAAATTTCATTTATTTGTCAAAATAGGTTTTCTAGAAATTAATATAACAGCCATAAGCAGATTATTAGTCAATCATTGGTCTGAAAATACGTATGATTGTAATATTTTTTAATTTTATTTGGATAAAAAGGTTCACTGGTATAAAAATGAAAAAATGTTTCATAAAATGATGAAGCATCGACTTAAGGTAGGTTTTCTAGAAGTCGGTATTATATCGAAATAGATGATGTTTTGGGTCCTCTGAAAAAATCAATGATAATTTCATAATTTCCTTTTCTTTTATACTGACACCATTGCTCAACGTTGAAGATTAAAATAGACAGAAGTCATCAAAGAAATACACCCCACAACGAAGCTTTATGGAAACTCGATACTTTGCCAATTGCTCGACACAATTATACCTTCTATTTGAAATTATGTAACAAGATTGAATTTTGATTCAAGTTTTCGAAGAAACTTTTCATCAATGGATATATGCATGCATCTTATATTATAGAACAAATAAATACATGCTAGTCTGGAGACTTTTAAAAGTCAATCGTTCAGGATGTACGTGGGAATGCCGGTACGAGGGAAGACAAGAATCACACCCACACCCTTTTCTAAGTAAATCCTTTTTAAGTATATGAATGGAATAAACCCCCAAGTGAAGGGTTTGCTAAGAAAAAAAAAGTGCAATGGTTTTTGAATTTACAACATGTCACAAATACTTGCCAAGGTTGATGACGAACAACAGTTTATGCAACAGTGAATTACACTCATAAACCAAAAAAGAAAGAGTTTATCTAATGATAATAAATAGATTGCAAGGATTTATTATTCTTCACTCATTTTTTTTACAGTGTGCTGTAAAACGAAAACGATATGTTGACTTAGAAAAAAACACGCCAACTAAATATTGCTTTAGGATCATATTTCAACGATTTAGTGAAATGAATACTGTGGAAGATCGATTGTGTTTTGGAAAACCAACAATAATTACTGAGGAAAAAGTCAACAAAGTGTATGATGCTCATGAAAATGAGCCAGAATCAGATGTTCAGTCTATGTAACTCTTTTGCGTAGAGCTGTGAAATAAATTATGTCTTGTATGGGTTTAGTAAGAGATTTTCCGTCATAATTCGATGGGTTGTTGTTCGTGGTATTGAGCGAGCTTGTGCGATTGATCGAATGCCTGGCCCACGCCTCTTTTCATGACTATTATTAACTTCATTCACTTTCTTCAGTAATTAGAGAATACATCCTATTCCGCGATGTTGAACATTTCGGAATTAGTTCCGCCCCCAGAATCAGTTCCGTTCAATTCCGGGAACTCGATCATGATTCTATAGAACAGGCTTAATCGATATTGATCGAGTTCCGTCGATTTCCGGAATTCCGGAAATTGGGTGAAGATGAAGTTATAGGAAATTCCTAGGAATTTCTTCTGATTCCGGAATTCCGTGAACTCCTTCTGATTCTGAAATTACTCGCAATTCCGTGTAATTCCGGAATTCGAAAGAATTCCTGCGAATTCCTTCTGATTCCGAAATTCTGGGAATTCCTTCTGATTTCGGAATTCCGGGAATTCCTTCCAATTCCGCAATTCCGTGCAATTCTGTCTCCACTCAGTTCCGGGAATTCCGTACCGAAACTACTTCTTGCCCTCACCCTCACTCAGAGTGTTGTGTTTGAATGTTAGTCCCTTTAATAAGTTACTAATTCCAGTACGGAATTTCGGGAATTCAGTGAAGACGGAATTACACGGAATTCCTGGGAATTCCTTCTGATTCCGGAATTCCGGGAATTCCTTCCAATTCCGGAATTACTCGGAATTCCGGCAATTCCTTCCGATTCCGGAATTACACGGATTTCCTAGGTATTCCGGAAGTGGAAGGAACTTCTGAGGAATGGGAGTAATTCCGTCGAGAATCAGTTCCCGCCATTCCGAGAATTGGCGGAACTCGATCGGTGTGGTGTAGGTCTATTATGCCGAATGATGATCGAGTTCCCGGAATTAGATGGAACTGATTCCGCAATGTTGAACATTGCGGAATAGGATGACTGCTAAGTAATTACTGTAGGCCTTCAAGAACGTTGTCGATCTTCGATAGTATTCATTTCACTATATTGTTGAAGTGTGATCCTAAGGCAATATTCAGTTGGCATGTTATTTTCTGAAACAGCATGCAGTTTTCGTTCTACAGTAGTAACGGATTCGAATCTGATCACGAGTAAAACTATTGTAGTTTTGACTTCTGTAGACAGAAACATTTTATCTGAAATATATTAAATAAAACTTTAATGAATATAAAATTCAATTGCAAAAAAAATGATGTAAACCCTTCGAACTGTTGAAAAACTATTCATGTGTATTTTTTCCATCTGACTTTTGGAACACTGCATTTTTGAAAAATAGTCCATCATTTTTAATTTTTTCTTCCCTTCTACAGTGGATATTCAGCAAGAGAATCGATTGAAAAGTACTTAAGACGAGATATTGATTATTTTAGAATTGCGAAAAAGTATTTTGTTTTTACAGAGCTATATATGAGCAAGAATGCATTTGATTCGTCGAATATTGTACCCTCAATCATATTTAACCTGGACTACTCAAATGACATGATTAGACTATAGAATCCAAGACATGACAGTGCTATATGAATGACTTATTAATTGATGGCCTATTTCTAAAATATTTTATAAGGACAGAATAATAACTATCATTTTTTCACTCTTTAAATAAGATATGGCGTCCAAGTAATCTCCCGTGTTTTTCAGAATGACTGGTATCAAATGAATCTATAATGTATCAGACGGCAAATCAAAGATATTTGTTATATTGACTTGAACCAAATATATATCACGAAGCGAATCAAGAAATTGAAGAAAAGTAAATAAAAATGAATCCATCGACGAAATCTTTCGTTGATATGGACGCATGTAAGGCGTCTGTGATAAAAGATATGGAAGATGCAATTGTTTTGATTGTCGCTGATTCCTTGGTGAAAGGTCTATTCCGGAAAGTCATGATATGCCACAAATAACCACAATTTTCATTTATTGTTCTAACGAAACAAGCATTGATGTACAAATATTCATTGAAATTTTCGATAAGGCAAGTATCGGGATACATATTTATTAATGTAAATATATCTCATCATGCATTCATAGGTTAAAGAAACTATTTTCAGTTCAACGGATCTAATTAAAGCGGCAGCCAACGATTCGGAAACAGAACCAAAAGTCTGATGATCCATTTTCTTTCGATTTTTTCAATCACGCTGAAATAACATTAGGTGATACATTAATTCAGTCTGTATGAATCAAATTATTCCTACAATGTCTCATTCGTTTACAAGAGTCCATAAACATCGGCAAAATGTAACTTATTGAATATTGGAAAAAAAACTATGGAAATAACAAATTACAAATGGAAAAAATTAAGCATTTCGAACAAATATATGTTGCAGATTATGCAACAAAATGGTGTACACGAAACTTTTGTTGATATCGATTCCTGAACAAAGCATTATGAGCAACCAATGACGAGGCTTTGTACTCACTTCAAATGTTTCTGAAAGATCTTTATGAACTATTGAAAATTCTGTGTGAAGAACAGCGGCAAAAACGTGCTACGACTGATCTTGTAGTTCGTGTATATCGTGGACAGGCTATGAGTCGAATAGAATTATGAATACTTTCAAATAATTCAGTTTATCTCACAAAGACTATTCTGTCAACGACACTTGATAGAGAACATGCATTAGGGTGTGGGTGGGGTGTGGGTGTGGGTGGGTGTGGGTGTAGACAAGATGGGATACCCACATCTACACCAGCACCCACACTCAGACCCTCACCTACACCCAGACCCGCACCTACACCCACACCCACACCGACACCCACATCCACACCCCACCCACACCCCGCACTGACAATGTTCTTAAATGTATTTAGTGGACTTGCAGTAGTACTTAAATATGTAGTTCCATTTTTAGTTAGAATGGCATATAAGTTACGTCGTCATTTCAAACCATCACGAGTATCATCGAGCTATTAATCCTTAATACTCAAGCAGGCACATTTTTCAAAACATGATACAACATTAATACAAAAACTATTGATTTTCAAATATCTAATAATAAAGACTAAAACAAAAATCAATTGATATTAATACTATTGTTCATTTTAAATATTATTTACTCCAACATTTTGAATAAACTGATAACTATTGGTCGAGTAATCAGTATGAAAGAAAGTTATTTAAAATAATTACTCGAAATTCTCATCCATACGTATGACATCCTGTTCAGTTGAGTGAATAAAAATATCATGTCGTCCATCTTCCCATAAAATACTCAGAGAATAATGATATGATTCTAAGTTAATAGGCATGCGGAAAGAGGGGAAAATTGCTTTTATTTAGCATCTCCACATTCTTTCAAATCACCTTTTTCATTGTAACCTATTCTACCAATTAAAGTATAATATCTCTGATTCTCATAATTTTTATAGCAATATGGTTTTTAAATAGTTTCACACTGGTGGTTTTAAGTTCTGTGAATTCTTGCATCTTCTTGTCCCGATTTTGGACCGGGTATGTGGTTTTTGAAAGATAGTCAACCTACTGCGACGTTGTTTCTATCCATGGTGGGCCTAAAGTAGGTGGAATACTTGTTATTTTATCTATGTAGAGATTGTAACTTGTAAATTGTAAATACGTAACATATGATTTACAAATACGAATACAATAAATAATTTTATTATAGACGTTTGCGAATTCAGGTTTTCGAATAAAATTAACATAAATAAGAATGACAGACAATTCTAGAAGTCAATATTTATTCAGAATCAAAATTTGCAGCGAAATATGAAAGACTACCATTTACATATGTGTGCAATTGTAGATTAGAGAAGTTACTATAACTGATTTCGGCTTTTCGTAATGAACTCATTAGTTGGCTAATCTTTTCTCAATTTTTCAAATCGAGGGTCTGATGAGATAATTGTGGCAGTGCATGATTTCTAAAATTAAATTGAAAAGATAAACAAATCCGTTTCGGCGCTAAATTTTCAAGCAGCAGAACAAAAAATTCTTAAATTAACAGTGTTTCTATAATTAAAGTATAGTATTTCAGATTGTCATGAGTATGAAGACAACACAAGGCAATCTGATCGTTGCTAAAGTAGTGTTCAGGAAGTACTTTCAGGATTTAAATTTACACTATTCGAAAGATTCATGTTTCCTAAATTTATCAAGTCAAATGAACCTTTCTAGAAAAGTACTCAGCCACAATCAGTATGGTTAATTCTCTTGAAATCAGTAATGAACATAGAATTTTGCTCAACCTATCATGCTACATTCCAATCCAGTCAAATATTTCATATACAATATGAAAAAGATTTATTTTAAGATTAATGATAAAAGTAAAATAGCAGTACAACAATAGTTCATCTCTCTCATCAAACATATAAAATATAGATAGACGAAACTTTAATCTAGCAAAATATTGTTTTAATGAACATGCAGAAGACAGAAATCGAGAGTAGAGAGTTTTTATGCAATAAAAAGTTTAAGAGGATGGGTGTGAGTGTATAAAAAAGAAAAATAGTGACAGCAATATCCTGTACACGCATACTCACATCCAATTTTTTTTTCTACTACATAAACAAGGTTTATTTTTATATCTCATGTGATTATATAAGAATTGAAAATGATGTTGTACAAATCAATAAAAGATTTTTAGAATCAAACATTACGGATTGAAAAGAAAAACAAACGTGTGGATTAATGATAAATTAGAAGAAGAAAAAGACAATTGTAGTAGTAAGAATCATCATTAATTGTTGATTTCTACTCATGATTTGACCGCTTTCTGATGACGAATGTTCAGATTCTTTGGTCGTCTGTGCAGGTCCTTTGGTCGTCTGTGCTGGTCCTTTGGTCGTCTGTGCAGGTTCTTTGGTCGTCTGTGCAGGTCCTTCAGTTGTCTCTTCAGGGATACACTCTCTGATCGAACCAGTACCACTTATTATCTGACTAAGTAAAGGTCCTCGGTGGCAAATGGTACCAGTTCCGCTCAAGATGGCACGAACTCCTTCAACACCATAAACATAAGCCAATCCAGTTCCAGACATTTGAATATCCACAATTTTCATTGGACAGTAGAACGCATTTAATTCCCCAGTGCCTGAAAACCTCAGTTGTCCATCCCCCTGAATGCGACCTGATAAAGTGAGTCGGCCTGTACCCGACATGGCAACATCAATATTAGACTCATGCTGTAATTTGAGTGTTACAGTGCCAGTTCCAGAATGTGCAAGATTCAAAGGCAGTGAAGGATTACTAAAAACAACGTTTGTTGATCTCATTGACGATGTTCCATCTATCTCCAAACTAATCAAAGGTGTGCGATAATTTACATATACTTTAATTGCTGGATAAATGATACCGTTCGTCAATTTGATATCAAGATCTGTGAAACAAAATAAAAGTTTAAATTTCTTCGTTGTAGACAAAAACTCTTGATAATCATCATTTTCTCATTGCCTTTCATTTAGTCAAATAAAGGTTTTTGTAAATATTGATCGATTCATTCCCGTTTCTAACGAAGTGTCTTATAAAATGCTTCTAATTGACATTTAGAAATGAGGTGAAAAGTTATGAGTAAAAGCTGAAAGTATTCTGCAAACTATGTATACAAACGATCATTCGGTCTTGTTGAAACAGTAATATAGCGGTTTGCATGCACCCATTGTTCCGTTTCGATGATGACACTCGGTTCACTGGTAACATGAGTCAATTCGAATTGAATATGTGCAGATGCTCTAATCTTGTCAAAATCGCCATCAAGTGAATATATTTCAGATATCACTGTTTGATCTTCACTTTTTACACAACAAGTAAGTACAGCCACTACTAACAAAACGATGGAAAGAAAACATTTCATTGGTGAATACGATGAGCAAGAAGGAAGGAATAGATTTATAAAATCTAAAAAGAAGGACATATAGTGTATATATAAGATAGTTCATCTTTTAACATAAAACTGCTTGATTTCATTCAAAATGGTTGATTAATCGTTAACTTAGATAATATAAGGGTTAATGGAGGACTAATTTTAGATATTCGATAGTCTTACTCGCTTTTTATTTGATGATCAGTACCAATGACAGAAGTGTCTGATGTCTACGTATCTTTCTTAGACTCTTCAGTTAATCTACGAGCTGTTAATTCTCGACATGATTGGCATTTGACATCAATAATACGTATAAAGAACATAGCTTTGATGGAAATAATCTGACATTTGCTTTTCTTCTTGCCTTCTTTTTAGTACGAGTTAACTTGTTTGCAATATTTTTCAATTGAGTAACAAGTTGAATATGAAAAAAAGAATACTACGTAGATCGATGAGAAGGAAAATAAAATTATTTTGTCAGAGTTATGCTCTTAATATATAATATTCGTTTCGAAATTGAGTCATTTCTAGGAATAGCAGGTCGTAGATNGATAAAGCGATAAAAAGGTATGATTTCTGGGCTAAAGGTCGAGAAAAACGCAGTTTTTCGTTAACGCGATTAAAACTGATTAAAATTCAAGGAATCTGATTAAAATTTGATGAAAATCGTCTCATTTTAATCGATTTTTAATCACAAAAAAATCGATTAAAATCCCGTTTTTTCTTGATTTATTTTTACATGGGAACCTCCAACTTCATCAGAACCTCATCAAGCTAATCTTATAGGATTATACCAGCATATTATTTGAGAATCAACATTTGATTCAATTGTAGACAAGTACATTTCTTACATGGACAACGTTGACAATAATAAACACTATGCATTCGGTAAACAACAACATTCTGAGAGAGTTGACAGAGCATCTCAGTAGATCATTCAAAATGCTTCCATATTGCTCAATAGATTGATTGATGAACTGCACGAATGCATGGAGCAGCCACGACTGACTATCTATGCTTACTCTCATTATAGCCAATTTACTTCATGTTGGAATTGAGAATGAATTCCACTATCCAGTTGAGCAGAATGATGGTAAGGTTCAATATTTCAAACATGCTCTATATATTGCACATAAATTGAGAAGAGTACATCCACATAGTGTTCACTGTTGAGAAGGACCTCGGCTTGGATGGGGTAGGGTGGGAGGAGTTCTCTTCACCCACATCCAGATCCACACCCTCATTGAGCTCGGACGCACTGCACTTTACTTCCACAGTTTGTGTTTCTATTAGGTTTTTTATATCAGTTTTACGCTTTTTTCTTTCTTTCTGTCGGAAAGAAATTAAAGCGCTTGCAACTTCAAGATTAACGATGCATTGAAAGTAACAGGTCTCAGAACGAAAAGCGTATATATATGGGGTTGGATAGTCTGGCCGAATGTTCCGTTACTATTTCTTGTATTGTAAGGATAAAACATACTATTGTTCGGATCATATGAGAGAGAATCATAGATAACCCTGAATTGGTCCGAACGACACCATGTTCTTCCCTTACAATAGTACAGAAAGCCTACTCGCTCAAATATAAGCTGGTAACTTTTCTCTACTATTGTAAGGGAAGAACATGGTGTCGTTCGGACCAATTCAGGGTTATCTATGATTCTCTCTCATATGACCCGAACAATAGTATGTTTTATCCTTACAATACAAGAAATACTAAGGGGACATCCGGCCAGACTATCCAACCCCATAGCTATAAGTATTGAGTGGACCAAAACAAGAAACAAAAAGTAAATGTTCAACTCACTAAGGCTCTTTAAAAATGAGCAAATCTCTAAGACTAATCAAGTTTATTTTGTTACTAAAAGAAACTAGCACAATCTTTTTTATCATTGTTCTTAATTAAATCTGCCGCTCTCTCGCCGATTGCAACTGTTGGAATATTTGTATTGCCGGAAACAATGCTTGGCATAATACTTGCATCAACCACACGTAGACCTCTAACACTTTTGACTCGTGTATCAGGCGTTACAACTGTCATGGGATCTTCTTCTTTTCCCATTTTACACGTGCCAATCGGATGACAGATTGTAATAGCATATTTTCGAACATACGATTCCCAAAATTGATCTTCGTTTTCTGTTGCTTCGTCCCCATTCATTTCTTTTGCCATTGACTTGAGTGCACTATTTAGGGGTTCAGTCTGACAAATTTTCTCAACTAGTTTACATGCTTCAACCAGTTTACGAACATCTTCTTTGTCCTGTAAATAATTTGGATTGATAATTGGATGTGCAAGAGGATCACGGCTTGCAAGTGTAATTTCACCCTTTGATTTAGGATGTAGAAGTATAGGCAAGTACAAAACCGTCCATTGTGATCCATCACTTAGATGTGGCTTCAAATACTGCTCATAAATTTCCTGTTTGAAATTAAAGCTTCGAAAAAGTTCAGCGGCAACTGTGAACGGGCCGGCATGTATTTCGATATCAGGTACTGTTGTCTTATCTGAAAGAACAGATAGTTATCTGTGACAATGTGAACTAGTAGAAAAAAAGAATTGAAGCTATATTCGAATTACCATTTCCAGTTAATTGACACCACGCTATTGATTCACCACAACTTGAAGTTAACGGACCTTTTCCTTCAGTTGCCCATTTTTGTAAGTTTTCGGGTGTCCAATCACGAATTGAAAGTGTTGGTATTTGAGTCAAGTGTACTAGAACAGTTGTCAGATGATCTTGTAAATTTTTTCCAACACCAGGCAAATCAACGATCACAGGTATTTGATGTTTCTGTAGTTCTTCTCGAGGACCAATTCCAGAGAGAAGAAGTATTTGAGCACTTCCAATTACACCAGCTGATAGTATGACTTCTTTACCTTTGATAAATTCTTCTTTATCTAATGAGCTAGCACGTTTAACAATGACACCTAAAAGTATGAAGAGTGTTTCGTTCAAAATCCTATATCCAATAGAAGAAAAAGAAGATGAAACCTTCTGAAAAGTAAATTTCCTGACACTTTTCGAAACGTTATTTACATTGAATGTCGTAAAAAAAAGATCGCGACATTTCTACTAGTTTGACCTGTGAATATTAACAAAAAAGAAGTTGAATTTCTGTCAAATTCACATTGTTTTCCCTTTTCTATCGTCACTATGTGCCTTAGGCGAAATTTTGCTAACAAAGGCAAAAAACACGACAAAATCTACTTTAGAGAAAATTAGTATCCTCTATCTTGAAAATTTTTACACAATAGGATGAAAAAGAACTTGTGAAAAAATTTTTAGTCTCAATCAAAACTAGATATGTTACAAACAGACGTTTCTCATTTGACACTCACCAGATACTTGTTTTTGTTCATCAAATACTACTCGGCAAGTATGTGCATGTATTAGCAAATCAAAATTTTCTCGTTTTACTGCTGTCAAGAGATAACCACTTGCTGTTGACCAACGTCTTCCTCCTTTTGTTGAAATTTGTGATATTGATACACATCCATTAAGACTTTCTTCGGCATTATAATCTTTAGTTTCATGAAATCCATTCTTCTCACATGCTTCAATAAATAGTCGATCCGTCGGATTTGTTTCTTCAAGCATTGTTACATCCATCATTCCTTTATCTTGATCATGATTACGAAAATGCTCATTTCTTGGAATTTTGTTTGGATCAGCACGTTCCAATTTTTTAAAATATTTTAACATTTCTTGAAATGACCATTGCGGTAATTGCCAATTATCATAATCATGTGGATCACCACGAACATATTGCATATAGTTTATAGAAGAACAACCGCCTAAAACTTTGCCACGTGGCCAATAACTTTGTTGATTGACACAACCAAAGTGTGAATAAAGTTGAGGTACAGTCTTATATTGCCAATCAATTTCACTAAGCTGACACCTACCACTATAACACGAAAAATGGCATGCTTTAGTCTGGCAGTGATAAAATGTCTCTAACCGAAGGAAGCTCAATAAGATTTTGCATGAGTTTTCTGATTTTATTTCTTAGGAATTTTGTTTTTTATTTTATAAAGAGAAATGAAGACTTTCATTCGAATCCCCTTTCCTCTGTGTTCACAACTGGTTTTACGACAAAATTTTCCTATAAGAAACGTAAAACTTTAAGAACAGTTATCTTTTGTTAAAACTGATCCCACTATGTGTGATACTCTGATCATTTGAACTTGATCGAGTTCTCACTCACCAAGCAGCTGGCATATGTATTTCATCTTTTGTATCGGCACCGCCAGCTTCAATAAGAAGAACACGTTTATCAACTTGTTCTGAGAGACGATTAGCTAAGACAGCACCTGCTGAGCCTGAACCAACAATAATGTAATCATATGTAATTCCATCAGTTTTTGTCTGCGAAAAATCTCGTTCCCATCGTTCTATAACAGCTGGTGATTCACTAACAACTGATGCAGCAGCTTGCTCAGCAATGCTTGTGTTCGACATGTTTTGTGCACAGAAAAGATATCAACTAAATAAAATGTAAAAATGGCAAATACGAAGTTACAAATGAAACCACGACTTCTTCTGATACTGCATTGTATATATATAGAGAGAGAGAGCAAAGATAAGAAAAATGATAACATAAAAAAAAGGTATTTGTTTCTTTCTTGATATAAGTAGAACATTAAATAAACTCACATATTTTAGACGAAATAATATCTGTATGATCCTCAGTCGGTGTTCACGTAATACTGGCGCTTTTTAAACACTTTTCAATGATGTGCGCAATTCAGTCACAAAGTGCAAAACATTGACATGAACAACAAAACATGCAAAAAAAGCATCGTTTTATTACTAACTACTCTTTCTTTCCTATCAAGGCAACGTGCGTCAACCTTAGACGAATAATTTGATACTCATTCAAGTGAAACAATTACAATCAGTCGATCAGCAAATACATATATATGGTATACTGTCTCTCAGTAAAAATTCGTTTTGCTCGGCTTATCAATAGCAGATGCACTTCTCACTGTCGCTACCTATCGATAAAAGTCGGGCAAAGAATAAATCAAAAGAATTCTAATTTATCGTAAACTAGCATATGATAAGAAGTAATTTTATCACTAATCTTGTTTGGGGCAAATGCATTTTATTTAAAACATTCACCAATGAGAAGATTGCTTCCGTAGTAACGAAGGATGCTGAAACCGAATAATATGGATAATAATTGCACGTTTTTCAATAGATAGCAAGTATTTTCGACATATACTCCTTCAAAAGAACGCATACACTGCATTAAAACCTTCATATCATGAAATCTTTGATTTTTTTTCCTACTCTTTTGCAGTGTGGATGTGCGGAAGTGTGTTTCTAATTATACGCACACCCTCAAGATAGTTTTGCCTGCTATACAATATTTCAATGTGTTCATAATTGAAAAAAATAATATAAACTTAATGAAATTCTTATAGAGTATAATCGTTGGTATTTGTAAGAGTTTAAACAAGTTTGGTAAAAATCAAAGATGAACAGTGATAATAGGTATTAATCTGTTGTACCGATTGTATAATCAATACAAGAAACATGATTCGATCTTTTTATTACTGTCAGAAGTATATACCATCATTATTTATGAATTAATTGAGACATGTAATAGTGTCGTAAGAACGACTGATGCATATTAAGTGCATAACTGACACACTCGTATTTATGTAATAATTGATGGTGAAAAAAAAATTTCAATTAACAGTTTTAAATGTAGAAATAAATGATTATTTTTGTCAGCGATGAGTTATGAAAACGGTTTTAGTCGACATAAATTTTGTGAAACATGATCTGAAAGGAGTGTTGGAATGTCTAGGGGTAGAAATATGCAACCCCTTTCCCCTCCAGATTGTGATAGAAGACTGCAAGGAAATATCAATTATGAAGAAATGTACATCAGTACGCATAAAAAAACAATAACTTTTAGAACATTGACTATAGCAGCTGCATCGTGTTTCACATTTTTAATCCTGCGAGGGATTGTGCTAACAGCTTTTTCGGTTTACAGATGACATATCAGGATAACAAATCTGAAGGATATACGTGAGTTCCACATTTCAGCTTTTTTGGAGCTGTGCTAACAAGCGTTTGCTGAGAATCATTGGATAGAGATATTAAAAAAGGCTAGATAACTATTAACACTGAAATAAAATACTACAGAAGAGTGTGGGCATAGGCTATTGGTGGTAAAACAGTTTCAGTCAAAGTTTGGCTCAATTTTCCAGTCGAACCACGTCGAAAAGCGATGCTCTTTATTTGTTTATAAAAGTAAGCACTACGTGTTTTCTTACTAGATTTTAATTCTTTATCAGTGTCCTAACTCTAATGTTTTATTAATTCAAAACAAAACAAAGCAAAAAAGACGTGCTGCTTAGAAAACCAACGAATGTTGCTATTGAACACTACATTATTCTTTATCTTGATCCTTGGAAATAAAATCTGAATCGATGCTATTCAAATCAAGTAAATCTCATTTTTCTTTATGAATATGGGTATTGGCATGGGTATAGAAGAAGTCTTCGACGACACCGACACTCTATTGTTAGAAGACTGTCACAGTTTTTAACAAAACTTTCTATCAGTGGAAAATTTTTTATCGATTCGATGTGTTTGTTTCGGCTGTCGAATGTTTAAATTAGCTTTTAGAGTTATTTTTTTGTCATAAGAACATCATTCGTATATCTACAACATTGTCATACGGTTCTATTTTTCTATCGAAATATCTTATTTTGAAAAGTAGTCCTTTCTGGATCAATTCAAGTAGAGTCTGGTATTTTAATTGATCTATGAGCTGCATACAATGGTGTAATTTTTTACTCGTTTATTTGTATTGTCACCAAAGCACGTGTCTACTATCTCTTGTCTCAGATGAAATTCAGAACGCAAAAGTAACTATGTGCGTGGAGAGATAAAATTGTGGTAAGCGACTTAATTGCTCCGCGTACTTTAATATCGAAAGAACAAAAATGAGTGGTTATTGACACTGCAATATATATCACCAATGAATCACATACTGTGTAAAAAAAAAAAAAATCTTTGTAATTTCAGTTTAATTGATAACTCCAAAAGCTTGATTTCATAATTTTTGATCATCGTGCAGGATTCGACGGGCATAATTATAATTGGCAGGCGAAAGGATCCAATAGACGTAGATTAACCCTTCTTGCCTTTCGTCTCATCGTTTATGACACGTGTCATGGTATCTCATATATGCAGAACTAAAGGATAAAAAGAGAGCACATATTCTTGCTTACTGTTTTCTTGTTTTTTTCTACAATAATGACAGACAAAAAAACCGCAGAGTCGATGCTTCTCGATAATTTTCATCTAAGTACAGATGACCTGAGTGATGAAGCTAAACAACGATTTCCTTTTTACATCGACATTCAAAACAGTCTCGACTTCTTTGGTCACACTGTTCTCAAAAATCAAAGTATCACCGCTGGTGGACGACACATTCTATGCACTCGGATTATTCAAAATTATACAACTGTGAAAAGTATACTGAACTATCTGGCTAAGATATCATCACAATCGAATGAAAAAGTCAGTGATGTACCAATGGTCGTCATATGTGGTCTACCTCGGACTGGTACAACACTGTTGTATAATTTGATGGCTTGTGATCCATTTTGTCGAGCTCCTCTTCTAAGCGACATGTCAATCAGTCCGATTCCACCTATTCCACGCTCAGATATGGAAGAACACAAACGACGAATGACAAATGAAGGAATTCTTATGATGCAAGTGTTTCAAACAGCTGGATGTGACTTTCAACAGTATTCGAAAGTTCTATCCTCAGTACATCCGTTGCTTCCTTTAGAAGAGGATGTAGCACTATTAGACAGTGCAGATGTCAAGATTGTTCTTTGTAATCTTGTTTCGAAACAAGAAAATTTGGTTACGCATTTTACAGACAAACAAAACAGTAATTATATGTATGATTATCATCAAACTGTGCTACAAATGCTACATGATGTGGATCCACCTCGCATACATTGGTTATTGAAAAGTCCAGTGCACACATTTTGGCTGAATACTTTAATGAAATATTATCCGCAAGCATCACTGATTATGTCTCATCGTCGTCTCAATGAAGTATTACCATCATCTTGTCGTATCGCTCTTGCTTTGAGTAATATCTATTTCAATGAAGACGACTTAGCCAGTATGAAAACAGTTATCGAACAAACTAGTGATATTATCGATATCTGGATAGAGCGTCTGATCGAGTTTCGACTTCAACAACCGCCTGGAGAAAAAATTTTTGACATTCAATATGAAGATCTTTTGAAAGATCCTATCGGTACTGTACATCGTATTTACGATCATTTTCATTTCCTACAATGGTCTAACGAGTTTGAGAAATCAATGCGTACATGGCTGGTCAACAATCCTCAACAAAAACAAGTTCAGAGCTCGTATTTCCTCGATCAGCTTGGCTTAAACGAGAACACTAACCAAGAACTATACGAGAAATATGAGAAAATGTTTCTGTCATAGTGAAAAGATGCTTTTTCAATTAATTCAAATAATAGAATAAAATTAATCGAAGTTTTTATTAAGCGTTTCAGATGAAAGGTCATGTCGAGAAACCTCTAAATCAGCTCATTTGAACATCTCTGTAAAAAATGGTAAAAGATTTATCTTGTTAAAATTTTGTTGTATAATAAAGAAAGGAAAAAAGTTCTCAGAAGATTTTCTATTTATATCAAAAAAACTCTATTTTTAAAGGTTTAGTTGACCTTTTGATATCTAGAATCACACTATAGAATCGTCGAAAAGACCAGCTTAAAAACTTGTAGGTATTTAGAAAAAAAATTTAATCCGCAACATCGATGTCATCAGCTGGAACAGCTTTAGTAACTCGCCGGTTTTTACCGGTCTAGAAAGATATCTAGACCGGGCGGTTACAACTCTGAAACGAACTATCTGTCCCAGAAAATAAAGAAAACAAAGTTATTTCTAAACTTTTTTCCTCCACTTTATATTAAGTAAAGAAAACTAGTTGGTCGCTGCTGCATTCCATGCTGAATATTGTCTCTCTGAGATTTTCAATTTTACAAATCTAGTGTTTTATAAGGATCATTAATAAATTGTGATTGACGTCTTCTTTTTCTCGCCTTATGCGACAATATTTAGTTAAGATTGCTGGCACAACTTCGATATTATTATCGCATATTCATATTAACACTAACAATTAATGGATTAAACAAATAAAACATTAAAAAGCAAGCGCTTTCCTTCGCGAGAAAAAGAAGTGACACAAACTGATTACACAATTGTCACTTCTCCCGTTATAACTTGATCTCTGCAAATATTTTAATTTTATAATGAATATGCAAAATCATTCAAATGAATTTCTAAGAACAATAAAACTTCTTGATTCCAATATGTTCGCTAAAAGTATTAAAAGAAAACGGTGTTTTCGTATGTAGCAGATCATTAATATTACAAAATCTCTAAAGAATTCGAGCTCATGTTAGTATTTAATCAAAAATAGCGATACTTATAAATAGATTTCTCCGGCTATAATCGTGTTTTCCAATGGTGTTATTCGTTAAAAGTTCAACCTAAGACTTTGTACTTATGAAACTCCGAACTATACTTCACCAATTTTGGATATCGTAATGCCAAGATGTAGATTTCTCAATAAATCTATGTTTTGCTGTCAATGTTTTGTAAAATGAGGAGGTATATTGGGAAATCAATATCTTGGTTATCTAGTAACCAAAAATTATGAAACATGACGCTTGACATAAACTAACGAAGGCTTTTATGGACATAAAACTTCACGTCAAGTTTTCTCAAAATCTGGTTCATATGATTTTGACTGAGTCTACACACATGAAATAGAATCCTTTGAAGATTAAGTTACTCTAGAAGTGAATCAGCAGAGAATGCTGCCTCGTAAATGCATGAACATCCATTGTTGTGATTTGTTTTATTCATCGAGATGTATTTCTCTGCGTGTTAGTTATTCCCATATAATGAGAACAAAGGAAACAATAAAAAAACTTCTATTATTTTTGATAGATTATGATTCCAACATTCTAATCGCCTTAACGTTTTTAGAGAATACGGACGATGACATCAGATAAAATGTAAGACGGTTTGTAATATTTTTTAAAATGTAATATATTAGGTCAAGTATGTCGAGACACTTTTCGAATTAATGCACTTAAGATCTTTGTCTTTTAATATGAAAAGTATTTACATGTGTTGTCAAGAATAAACGAAAAAGATTCTTTGAACATTCTCCAAAGTGATAATTTGGCACATTCAGGAAATATTCGTGATAAGATAATACTTTTACTATCAGTTTTTAAACAAGAACTATAACACAACGCTAATATGATGATCGTGAATTTAGTTATAAATAGGCAGAAAAGTGCCAGAGAAAACAAAAATAAATTAAGAAAATTACTCATGAGAATCGATCTTCTATTCTATGGATAAATAAGCTGCAATTATAGGAAATACTTCTAATTTGTTAAAAGGTTCATATCATTTACTCTGTTCAAGAAAACACTTGGGACTTTCACTGAAATATTGTTGTTTTTTGATCAAAATCGAAATCAGAAAATTAACTAAAATATGTAGATGCTTTTGCTAAAGGAAGCATCTCGAAGAAGTGAACACGCGAAGATCTGATGATGGTTGAATACTTATATGTATTAAATGATTTGATTTTAGTACTTGATAGTATAAAAAATAGAAGTATGCTTTGCTTATATTTACATAAAAATAATATATGACTAAATATTTATTCTAATATGATATATGTCGATAACAGCAGACACAAGGATGAAACACTATTCAAGCTTACCTCTATTAATAACGCTAAAACAGTTTCGATACGAATATGTGCGAATATGTATGACGCGCAAATGATATTTATACCTGGCAAAGCATTGCATAGGATGGAAGAAAATAAGACGTAAATATTTTGGTGTCTGACAGTATAGAATAATTGTTCCCTATTTTTGTTTCATCCTGACTCATGAAATATTTATCAAAATATTGAAGTCGTATACCGTTTTGTCTGTCTCATGAAATAAATAGCCACATATATGAATATTTGTTGTCGTATAGATTATTGTGTTCTTTTCTACTGAAGTAGAGTTAGTGAAAATAATAGTTTATTCTATTCTGTACGTGGATATGCTTTGTAGCAGTATACATATTATAGGTGTGAGAGTAGAGAATATTAGCATCCAAAAGGAGAATATGGTCTAATATTATTGTAATATATCATTATCAATACTTCTTACAGATATTATACTGATACAAAACTAGTTAAAGAATGATCAAATATCACAAAAAAACAGAACATTGTTTCTGCTTTCGTTAGATGTAAAGTGAAACTTTTCTCAAATTTTTAATACGGAAATAAAGTATCATTGTCAATATTTTCACACTTTTTGTGACAGTGTAATATTTTGTATAGCCAGTTAAACCGATGTACTAATGAATGCTGCCTTTTCAATAATTATTTAACAACTATAACATTCCATAAGATCGTTTTTTCTATCTTATTTCATCGCATGAAAAGACCAACATTACACCACAAAATACATACAACTCTTCGAAAGAAGAGTCAGAGAGTATAAGAAGAAAAACAACCATACACAATCGTTTTGGAAAGAAAACATTACATAGTGTAGTGCGTATATTTTCGTCAGCGCAGCTAAAAATAAGAAAAGAAAGTTGACGAGAGATAAAAAATTCATGTAAGACATTACAGAAATAGCAGATGATATATCAAGGCTAATCAACAAGTATTGTGTCGAAAGAAAACAAGTCTGGATATCTCTGCTATATTTTCCTTATGTGGGCTGATCTTTCATCACTAATTATTCACTGCTGATAAGTCATTATCACAAGAAAACATTGAGAAACACTACTTTGAAACAAGATAAATGACTTCATTTTTTATCAGATATCAAAGTCTGTAGCTTCGTCCTGCAAACCTTCGGGATTTGTAGGTTTGAGAAACATTAGCTCTTAACTATCTCACGAATTTGTCAGACTTAAATTGAATGAAAACTATAAATCATTAACATAGACCTAAAATCTAAAGATCATTTATCCTATGGCACCAATTATTGTTGTATTCATTTACGCATATTTTTTTTTCTATTATTATTCGTTCCAAAAAAGCAAAAAACTAAAAACTTGAACGCATCTCACTCCTTTAATAAGATCCTTTTGCAAAGAAGGGTGTGGGTGTGGGTGTGGGTGTGGGTGTGGGTGTGGGTGTGGGTGTGGGTGTGGGTGGGGGGGGGGGTGCGGGTGTCGCGATGNTATTAATTAATATGAATTGAACTCATCACAATTCATTGGCTATATGCATGCATATCACAATCTCAATTGATTTAAGATGTAATTATTTGATCATCTTTATATCATTTTTCAATTTGGTGCTCATTTGTATGTTTTTTCGGTGCTCATTTCACACATAGAGAAAATCAGTGCTCATTTGTATGTTTTTTCGGTGCTCATTTCACATGTCGATAAGTTTGGTGCTCCTTTCACTTCTTTTTTGGTGCTCAAAACACACTTCATCAATTTGGTGCTCATTTCACTCCTTTTTCAGTGCTCAAAACACATTTTTTCCAATTAATTCGGCTTCATTATTTGATGCTAATGCACCAAAATGAAGAACTTTTTTCCATTGACGCATTGATCTTACAGCAGGTTTCATTTTTAAATATTGTCTTGAATTTGATAAAATTAAATTTTGATTATTTTTTACGCATTCAATTAAATAAGTTGCTACTTCATAATACCCATAATGATATGCTTCTTCAATAGGTGAGAAGCCCCAACAATCTTCTCGTTTTATCCAACTTAAATCTTGATTTTTTCTATATAAATATTCACATAAAAATTGTATACTAGATAATTGACCTTCAGCAGCAGCGACATGTGTAGCGAACGAAAATCGTAGTCAACACTATCGGCACGAAATTCTGGAAATTGTTCAAGTAAATTAGCCATTTGTTCGACATCTCCTTCGGCTGCAGCCATACAGAATAATGCTGGTAAAAGACTTTCTTCAACAGTCATTGAAATATCCTTAGATGATTCTTCATCATTATTTTCGTTTTCTCGATTATCATTAGCATCAACAAATATACCTCAGATAGATATATTTATTTTCCTCGATTTTTGTTTTGATGGTTAATCTCGACAATATTGAAGATAATTAGCAATACGATTATCAGTTAAATGTAATGCATATTGAATAGGAGTTTGATTATAATAATCGGCGATTGATAAAGATGCTTTATTTTCTTCAACTAAATATTTTACTATAGAAAAATTATTACCACAAACAGCTAAATGTAGAGCTGTACGTCCATTATAATCTGTCGAATTCGGATTAACTCCACATGCGACTAAATATTGTACTGCGTTTAAATTACCTTCAAATGAAAAAGCACATAGACAAAAAGTCAATTCTTTTGTTTTACTAACAGGCATTCGTGCACCACACGCATAAAGAAATGAAATTAAATGAAAATTTCCATGACAAAAAGCCTCATATAATGGTGTTTCACCGAATTCATCGATTAAATTAACATTAGCTCGAAAATTTTTAACAAGCATCAAACATAATTCTGCTTTTCCACCACAAGCAGCTAAATGCAATGGACTACGTAAGTCATAATCAATCAAATTAACATCAGCTCCTTCATGCAATAATGTTTTTAAATTTTTTATATCATTTTAATAAGCATATGAACATGAGAGAATCGGTACGAATTCTGCGTCAATAATTGCAAGATCTTTAATTGATATGTCATTATCATATCGAGATTTTTGAAGTATTATTGATAAATTATTTTAAAATCCAAAATTTGCTTTAACTAGACTAGTGAAATGAAAACATCTTATATGATCTTCTGGTATACTAACAGCTGGTAATGAAACAGCGATCATATTTTTACTTGATTCGGCCATTAAACAAAATATCCAAGAAATCAATATTGATGGTAACAGTA
Organism: Rotaria sp. Silwood2; assembly: GCA_905329745.1. Lineage (NCBI taxonomy): Eukaryota > Metazoa > Rotifera > Eurotatoria > Philodinida > Philodinidae > Rotaria > Rotaria sp. Silwood2. The sequence goes on from CAJNSZ010000540.1 coordinate 27,973, forward strand.
ATGAAGGAATCCCAATAGGAGAAAGAAAAACAGATATAACAGTTTGAGCAATAACACTCATTATAGATCCAAACAGTGTAAAAATCCATATTGGATAGCCACTAAGAACAAAAAACATTCCTCCAAGTGCTTGACATGTTAATACAGAATTGCAGCCCAACAAACTCATTCGGATTGTTTCGACTGGAAGTCCAAACAGATTAGCAGCTGATAATTGACCAGTTATTGCACCAAATAAAGCAAAAAGTGATAGAATTGATGAACAAATTAATATACCCAAAAGAATAATGATACCAGTTAAAGGATTATTGATAAAATAGACTTGACTTGCACTTGTAGGAAAGCTAGTAAATATATCGATAACTGAATATTTAGTGATTGTTAGATTAGACAGGCTAGGTTTTTCAATGAATGTACTCAATAGTCCAGGTGTTAAAAGTGTTTCATCAACAAAAAAATATCGAAATTTCATTGCACCTAATAACCATAGCAATGAACACATTTGTGAACTGAATGTAAACGGTGAGAGATCCAATCGAAGAGCAACAAGAAAAATTGTTGAATAAGCACTCATCAATAAGATCGGTCCAATTATTAGTGGAGAACGAAATCCAAAAGAAAAATTAGCTATAGTCATATCTGTTAAACATCCATTATATTCATAGAGATCAGTTCGAATCGATCCATAGTCAAGTTCTATGATATATGCTGTTAATGTTGATGTAATTGTTCCTAAAAGATCATACAAAGCAAGTTGCCATTGACCAATCAGTGGGCCAACTGTGATCACCTATATTTAATAAATAAAAGATACGAAGACAGAAACATAGTGAATAGGTTACGAGAGAAAAAACAGGAGATTTTACACTTGCAAAAGAAATGATTTCCTTGTACACTATGAGTTTCGATTTTTATGTCAAAGAATCTAAATCGAAACAAGGATTTTTCTCTTTCCTGTTCATTTTAATCTCTGATAAGGTTACATCAACTCAAAAATAACTTTATTCTAAACTCACTAAACCCGATAGGGGATTATTGGCGAATATCACTTGTCCCACACCACGAAAGTATGAATCAATAAAAACAATCAAATTTTGTAACCAAGGATGACCATAAAGAAAACGATTGTGCGTAAGTATTTGATTAATATCAGGCATAGTACCAAAGAGTGAAAGCCATGTAAGTTCATCATGACGATAATAGTATTGTTTATTACGATCGATTAATGCTGATCAACAACAATTTCTTCGTTCTTTATTTTGTAAGAATGTTTGATTATTATTCATTTGATGTAAACATTGATTGCGTGGATTTTTTGATAGATAAGGATATTTAGGTGATTTATCGATATCATTAGTAAGTTGTTCGACAACTGATGCACCAATAAATGAAGACCATGATTGTATTTCATGAATAATAAGCGACTCAAGTGATTTGTTTCTTGATGGTTGTTTAATGCTGGTCACCGTAAGAAGTTCATTGATTTCATCTAGTTCAAGCATTACAGACATAGGTGGTGAGGTTTTCGTATCACTATCAAGCGAAGATTTATTTGAGATAGTGTGATTCGATGCTTCAGTCATTAAAATATAATAATATTGATTAGTTTGTTTTTTGTTAACAATTAAGTATAGTTACTTGCACGCGATAACAACCAGCAAAGAAAATAGATATATGCATGCCAAATACGCAAATCAATCACATTTTTCTATTATGATAAACAAAAAAAAATGAATATGAGAGTATATCACTTTCATCGTCATTTATATTCCTTTAATCGAATTATGCAGACATTGTGTTGAATTTATGTGTGTATGAGGCGTTACCTTTTGTATATAAATAATAATGTATGACTCATCGTGAGCAAATTTGATATAATTATTATATCAAAAAAAGGGTCTACAAAAATTGATCGAAGCGAAAAATAGTGGAGAAATTTATGATCAAAAAGGAAAAAAATGGAATTCTTTGACAACATCTATAACAGTGTAGAAAATAAAAACTATTGTTTTTTAAGTTGTCTCTAGTAATAAAAATTTTTTTGAATTACTACCGTGTACAAGTAAAGTGGATGTCGAGCTTTCTCGAAAACAATTAATTTAAAAGAGGGGAAAAGAAGTAAAAATAAAGAACACATACGAATAGTGTAATGAATCTTCTTGATCCCTATCACACACACTCTCAAAATGCTATTTTTTCTTGTTTTCATATTTATATCAGTTGAAGCTTTTATTTCTTTTTGTATGATGAGTTTCTCTACTACTTTTCGCTTTCCATTCAAAGAAATAGAACCAAATCTGGCATTTTCTGTCCTTTATTTTGTGTCCATGACTGCAGTACATGGTAAAAAAAACTGATCTTAGTCAGATCTGACGAATACGAACTTAAATCAATTATTTCCTCATTAATGGTTCGTCTTAAAAGGTCGATTCGCATGTGCGGATAGGCTAGGCATAGGAATGGGTGTTCATACACTCCTTATGGTCTCAATAGACCACCCTCATCTACTGTACATCCCACACCTAGATCCTAGTGCTTTACCTGTCAAATAAAATTTATAAGCTATTTAAAGTGTTCTTAAGAATTCTCCGAAGATATATGCTTATCTTTCTTTTGTCATACCTTCTGAAGGTAACATTGTCATTTATAAAATGCATTAAATTAAGTACTGTATGCATTTCTCCACATTACAAATTATTATTTAAATTAGAACTTCAAGTGAAAAAATTTTATTCTTAAAAGAAGTTTAACAACTTTCTCACATTTATATATTGAAAAAAATTTTTTTTCAAATATACAGGATGATCCAAAAGTTATCGGGCAGTCAATCTTAAGTTTCGAATAACTTTTGACAGGAGTCAGATAGAGAACTGCGACTTTCACTGTTCAAAAGAGAACGTGTTACTGCATAGTTTCGTGTATTACTCAACAATATTATCTGATGATCAAATAGTGAATCTTTGAAAGAGCAGTGACATCTCTATGAAGATAGCATGAAAGTTCAATTCTATAAAGTGCACTTGGTCCACATACTTAAGATTCATTCTCATGTCCGTGCGGAAAACTTTTATCTTTTTTTATTCAAAAGCTATAAATGCGATACTAGGGAATAAGACTGTGGACATGGATTGTAAGTACATGGGTCTAATGCGCATCTTAGAATCGAACTTTCATGCTATCTCCATAGGGTCACCATTATTTTTTCTAAGAGTTATCAACTGATCATCGGAAAATATCGTTCAGTAATCCATGGAACTGTGCAATAGCACACTCTCTTTCGAACAGTAAAAGTTACAGTTCTTTCTCTTAGTCCTACCAAAAGTTATTCAAAATTAAAGACTGACTACTCAGTAACTTTTGGACCACCTTGTACATGTCACAAATTTCCACAATTATTGTTTTTCTAATTTTATTTAATTGAAATGTGGTTTACACGTTCGTTACTATTCAACGCTATTTTTCTTTCGCTATGACTACCAAAACTAAATTAAATATGTAAGAATGACACTTTGGGTCAAGGAACAATCACATCCAGGCTTAATCAATAATAAAAACTTGAGCACCTCATATGAAATTCGCCTAAAATAAGATTATATAAATAGTTTATTTAACGAATTTAGTATGTCGTTCATTAGCATTTGATTTTAAGAAAACCGTCAACATGAGGCGAGCAAAGAGGAGAAAATAAGATAACTCTTGAATTTTACAAAACCTACTTTGATTATCAACGACATTTATTGAAGGATGCTGGTGTGGGTTTGAATGGACACCTTACAACCACACCCACACCCTCGTAAACGTACTACTAGAGCAGGATGATCTTTTAAAATAGAACAACAATTAATAAAACATTTTAAATAGTTTCCACTTTCAGAACCTCCTGTTTTCAAATCTTGCAGTTGCAAATTGATCTCGTGCAGCATATATTTTAGGTTAAGACCACTAAACATACAGCAGAATAGAAGATTGTTGATAAATATTAAAAAAACAAGAAAGACTTGAATAAAAACATTTAAAAAAAGCTTGTTATCGCAACCCCATTGGGACTGAAATGTGGAACTCCTACATTTTCTGTATTTCCATTATGATAATAACCAAATATGCAATGTTGAAATTCTCTAAAATATGAGAGTTCTTTTCTAATGATACACAATTGTCAGTAAATGCTGTCTTTTATATCATTCAAACAAATTCTTTTTGCTGGAGTTGCTATGGTCTGTACTGGGAAAGAGAGAGGTACGAAAACTTGAACTTGAAACCTACATTCACTATTTTCTTTGAAAATGTATGTGAGCTCTACAAAATTTTCAGCAGTAGGCCAAGAGTTGACGATAAAGTCACTCCTAATTACATATAATGTAATGCATATAAGACCAGTAAAAAGAAATTAAATTGATCATATATTCTTAAATCAAAAGTATATCACTTGTATATATTAAAAACAATTGAAAATGGGATAATCTGATAACAATTAGTTTTTAGAGATTTTATCTAATTTTAATTATTATTTTGATTAAAAATCAGATTTTTTTTCAATATTTCGCATTCAATATCACAAGAACGAGTAGAATTTTTAGATTTTTCCAAAGAAAAATTTTAGTTACCTTGGTAAATGCATGACTTATTCATGTTTCATCTGTATTAAGATTTAGCAAAATTTTGTTAGATGATGTCAGTTGCATCCTAGCAGTAATAATGACATGGTATCGCTTTATTTTGTGTAGACTAGGCATAAGTCATCTGATACTTACTGCATTATTGAGGATGAACCGTCAAAGACTATTGCTCGTGAAAATAGATTTGAAAACAAAGAGACATACGATGCATAATACACAAAACTGCTTAGTGATCATCATCGTTGACTTCATACTCATCCAATGTTATTAATTGTTTGACAGGAAAAGGCAACAATATATTGTCGCTGCAGGCATATTCGTCATACCTAATACTATCTAATCTTTGATTAAATAAATCTATCGAAGAGAGTTTGATTAATTAAATAAATAAAATAATATGTACTTATGCAGTGTCCAAGGTAGCTAAAATTTGTTTTTTGAATAAGAATTCAGAAACACTTTCACTAAATTGTTAAAAAGCATCAAGCTGGATATAAATAATCACGGAAATTTTTTTCAGACTTAAGTAACTATAATCTCCAAAACTTTAGGAGTGGCTATCATAAATTCAAAAAATTCTATTTTTTTTTTCGAGCTAATACTTGCGATTGTCAGTGATTTATATCCTAACTGACAGAATCGCTCTCTTTACTTTATGAAAGTTTCTAAGATTTTATAATACACCAAGACAATTCAAGATCTCAATAATTCGAAATTTGAGTAAATTACCAATGCCTTAGTTTTTGACTCGAAATCTCTTTTTTTTCTATACATTGATAACGATCAAATAGAATGTATGTATGCATGTATAGCCACGAATTTTCTCGATGAACTGTTGTCTGCAACATGAAAGAGTGATATCATCATAAAATAATAAGAAAATATTAAAGATAACTATGAATGATGACTCTTAATTGTTATAACAGATTGATAATATCTGTTGTAGCTGCTAAATCATTTATTTACAGTAACTAAATGGAAAAAATAATTTTTATCTTCCATATTCTATATTGTTTGTTGGATGGATAGCTTTTTATATAAAAAAATATTCATTTATTTGTGAGTCAATTAAATATTCAAAATTTTCTTTGAAAAAGAAAGATATTTATCTCGATCTGTTAAACATAATTTTCGCTGAAGATATTTTTGTTAATCATTGAGTCATTCGTATAACATCATACGGATTTTATCAGTACGTAATAAAAATAACTTTCTGAATGATTAGCTTTTCCGAAAATAGTAAATTCATATTTGCGTGTTTATACTTGCTTTTCTATTGTATTCAAAAATAAATGAAAATGGCATTAATAGAAGATCAGATTCAAAGTTGTTTTGTTTTTGGAAAGACTTTTCCTATAGATGATGAAAAGATTCATTTGATGAATAAAAAAAATTGACAAAAACAAAGTTTAGTTGTACTCATAGTCCTTACATTAATAAAATTGCATGAGTTTTCGATAAACTGACAATGATAAATATTTTGCTTAGGTATCAATGAACTTTTTTCATGTATTACAATCTATCGAAGGTTTCGGTAAATATCTTTTTTTTCTTCATAAGATAAAGTATGGATAGAAACATTTCTTTCTTTACCAGTGATCGATCACAGGATCGTTTCTTTGATTCATCGCTTCGATTTGAACGTGAATCATGAATTTTAATTTCGCCTTGTTCTACTCTCGAGAGAATCCGGAAAAGTTTTAAAAAAAGATAAGTTTACCCTCACGTATGTAGAACAGGACAATGCCGTCCAGTTGTGTAACGGTATCTATTTTCAAATCGAAAGATAGGTATGGGTTTGATTGTGGCTTCTGATCTTCTTCTCACCAGCATCCACATCAACACCCACAACCTCTCTGTTTGAAGATGAATAGACTGTGTTTACGTTCATGTATAGAAACTCGTTGATTATTGGATTTAACTGCTACAAAAATTCGTGATGAATTAACTACTGCTTGTGGATAAAGTGTTATTTCATATCGTGCAGTTGCTCATTCGGTTTATCGATATTTCAAATGGACGAGAGTCATGAGACAATGATGCTCAAATTGATCGTCCGTTATTCACTACTATTCAACAAATTGTTGGTACTATGCAAGAGCTAGTGAATGTTGATCACATATTAGTAGTGATTATATAACTACCTTCTTAGACATCATTATCAAGATAAATTATCATGATAAATATTTAAAGGTATTACTTAAAAAATTACATAAGAAAAATATCATCGACAACATCAGGTATAGATTTACATTATAAAAATGTAAACTTACGTATCTAAGATATTATTCCTCATTGACTAACGTTAGTAAATAGATTACAATAAAACAAAATAACTAATAATTATAAAATATTTCTGTATGTTGACCAAATACCAAAAACAAGCTTCTCTGGCGATGAAACAATCTAATCAAAGCTGAATTCCTATGTTTGTAATAAACTAAATCGTGTCCAAGAGCATAATAAGTATTCATGCTTTACTGATACATATATATGACATAATGAATAAAGAATATTAATAAAAATTTATTATACATGATAATTTGAAAAATCGATTATCGTTATTCCATCATATAATTGTAAAAAACAAGATACCAGTCTATTAACAATAAATATTTCTTGCTGATCATTTATAATGTAAATACTCCTCGTAATTAACTCTTGACTTGGTCCGTAAAAAAAATTATGATTTTATTCCGATCTATATAAACATCTCACTTAATAATAACTAATTGTTACTTCAGTAAAATACATATTTTTCTTGTGGACATATACAGATGTTTTGTGAATCTGGCTCTTAATTGATTTAAAATGATACCGGTACACCAAGGATTACCAGATGTTCCTTTATACCAGAAAATATTCTGAAGTTGTGATGTTTTTCCGCGGGCTTTTCAAGGTTTCGATTTTTAAACTTTTTTCGGATCAGTTTCTGATATTCTGAATTTTTCCTGCTTGTACTGCTTGATAAGATTAACTTTGACCGACAGCCAAAATAATATTAGTTTACAAACCTGTTTTATAATATGCTATTCACAACGTAGTACCATTTTCAATCGACTACTCCATACAGAAAACTAATGTGTGGAAAGACTTTAGTGTTGATCAAAGTGAAGTTTTCGATGAGGGTTATGAGAAAAAAAAGAAAAATAATTTTAAATTTCAACGTACAATAACAGTTCATAAGAAATTGAGTTTTCCTTCTTTTGAAGTCACATGTACTTTTATAAACTACAGATAGACTATATAAAATCAGTTAAAAATCAATCAGTGAAATGACTTTCACGAACGTTATTTTGATGAGTCTATACGAATATGTAATCATCAGAATCTAATCGAACATTTATAGCAACAGCTCTTTTTTTTATTGTATCAGCAGTACTAGTATATGATTTGCAGAATATACGTACTCACTCTTATATTTATTTTTCATTATCCGAAAAAACGTTCATGGATATACTTCCATTAAACAACATATAATAAAATCAGTAGTGTATGATTAATGTGATTGTTAGCAAACTATACTAATTTTTATCCATGCCAAAATAAAAGATTTGTAGGAAAAATAGCCAGAGTGGTTTTACTATATCACAAACAACCTGATTTTTCATGTTCACTCCCATCTTACAACATCAAAAGTATAAATTGTTTTCAATGATGAAAAGATTTGCTAAGACGAATGTACAGAGACTGTCAATAAATGAAAATTTCGATATCTAAATTATCAAGGATTTACAATAAGTTTTGACATCTTCTTATAGTGTTCTTTTCTTACATATTTGTACCCCAATCGAGGCTGATATTTATAGTACAAGAACTAGGCATCCAGTTCCATTCTATGCTAGAAATTATTGCCACTGATGACTACAAACATTATCAAAATCATAAAAATTTTTGCATTATACTGGATTAATTATCGATGAGAAAATATGTAATCATTCGATCATGCATTCACTATGAGTAACTTTTGATTGCCGAGCAATAAATTTTATGTTCTATCATTTGTAAACATTGCTGTAAGTACGAGAAACATATGCGATCGCTTTCTCTTTGTTGATCATAATATACAAAAGCAATAAAACATACCAATGAATTACATGAAAGACAATATTAGTCCAATATTGACTAAGAGAGTCTGTATATTAATATCATTTTTTTTAAACACTTAAAAGTTGTCGTTCAGATTCTTTTTATTATTTATTAGAAGAGATTCGATGTGTAAATGACCTTTCGAGTAGTACTTTATACGTAATAATTTAATCAAGTAACGAAAAATACTCTGGTACTTTTGAAAAAATTGCGAATTCTTACGATTTTGATAATACTCGTGTCTCTGTAAAAATAATAAGTCGAAATCTCAATTCCTAGCATAGATGAGATCTAGGATATCCGGTACATGAATTATACATAACAATCTCGAGCAGTATGGAAATATGCGTGAAAAATATATTACAAGAAAGAATAAAAAACTTGGTTTACGCCTGTTCTTAGACTAATCGGCCAAAAAAGAAGGGCAATTGTAGACCTAAAACTTTCTACATCATACCTTTTTTTAAGATATAACAACATAAATATCAATAAGAATTTGCAACGCAAAAGAAAAATCATCTTTCTGCTGTAAATCATGTTCTCCTTCTATTTTAAACCGTTTGTTGCCTTCTCTCTTGAATTTTTTTCTGCTCTTGTTGCCCTTACCATATTTCATTTCTTGTCTTCTTTTGTTTGCTCGTTGTTTTCTTTACTCTTTTTGCTTGCATAGATGCTTAGTTTTGGTGAATTAACCTAGAAAACCTGTGCATTTTTCTTTCTTGATTATTGCTGCACAGTTAACTAAAATGTCAAAATACATTAGTGTTCGTTAAGGTCGATATGATCGTGTCATTTATATTGAAATCACTAACTATTGATTCTGACGTATTTGCAATTTCTTTTGATGAATTATTCTTGATTCAATAGAATACGTCTTTGTTTAATTGTTGTCATTTGAGGCTGTCTGATGCAAAATAAATCGAAAGTGTGTTACAATATGCGTGAATCAATTGAATATATTTTTCAAGCTTGGTTTCTCCATATTTACAATACGCTCGTTTTTTTTCCTTTTTCTACTTGTTCTTTTTCTTTTTTGACTTGTTTCATCTTTTTCGTTTAGAAGTATCGCAAAAGCGTCGAGGTAGTGTTTGTATGATTCTTTTTTATACTTTAGAAAAGATGCATGCATACGCATATTATTTTTCCATTTTTCTTTTTACATAATTGCAAGAAGGTAAGAATACGATTTATATGTTGAAGAGCATTGATTTTTCGTCAGTATTCACATGAAACGCATCTTTATTTGATATAATATAAGAGTAGAAATTTCTATGCGAAGAACATGTAATACAAGTATTCTTGATTCATAGGAAACAAAAGCAACAGAGTAGGCTTGTTAAAAAATTGATTTAACATACGAGTCTTTATGGGTAGACGCGTACCACTGGATGAAAAATAAATGTAAAGTCTCCCACTGTAAATACATATCAACAGTAGACATCTTCCTAAAATAAATATTTTAAATACGAGCCTAGATATTTCTACTGGAAATCAAGCTTTTCATAATAAACATAAATATATACTGAGTTGATGAAAATTTGCTTTAATATATGCGTCGTAGAAGGACCTTTCTAATAGAAGTATGTTTTTTCTCGGTCTTCTTGAAGTGGAGCAGGTCGTTGTGTACATTTAAAAAGATGACAGAAAATGTAGAAAAAATACAGAGCGAAAATTCTTCTTACCTTGAGCATGCATACAACATCAGTCTGATTTTTATCAACATATACTTTATACACGATCAACATAAAATTATATTTCACAATTTCAAATGTTCAGTCTGTATTCTTTAGGTCTAGAAAAAGTGACTCAACTTATGAGAGACGATAATGCATGAAGCTGTCTTAGAAATTTCACTATCGTATTGAATCCTTTTCAAATATGTTAGAAAGAAAGCTAGAGTATATATTGAACTAGAAAATAAATTGGAACAAAGATAAAAAACTGAAAGTGAACGACAATAATTGTCTTCAAGCACACAGAGTAAGATATAGATAAGATTAAAAGAGAAGAATCTCAATGTATATATTATATCCATACCCTCTAATGAGAATAGTGACTTATAACAAAATGAGAGAAAAATATATGTTTACGCATCTGTACATATTCAAAAATGTATAGAAAAGAGTTGTAAAAGGTAATTTTTGTTCTTTAGGAACGGTATTGTAAAAAATGGGAACTCTGAAACGCATACTTTACACATCGACTCCTATAGCTATATACTTATGCCTATAGTACAACATTGTATCTATAAGTTTGATGATAACTACTTAAATCTCTATTTTTTTGATTATGTCTTTCATCCTTGTTAGAATCCAACATATATATATATATAGATATAGATGATCGATCCTCCTTCTCATTCCTTGTTATCATTTTCTTTTTTATATACATATTCTCCGGTTGTTGTAGTTTTTACAGGAAAAAAACAAAATAAAAAAAAGAAAGTACAAAACCTAACAATCCTAGACTAGTGTACTGCGTGAATCACGAATCACGGTCACGATCACGAATCACGCTCACGCGTGAGCGTGATCGTGCGTGATTATAAATTTTTTTTCAGATCGTGATCGTGATCGTGCGTGATTAAATTTTTTTTTTCAAATCGTGATCGTGACCGTGAGTGGCAAAGAAACTCTCTTCGTGATCGTGACGTGACCATGATTGAGGAAAAAATTCGTGATCGTAATGGAGACAAACATCTCGTGATTCACGACTATAGCGAAGGGTGCGGCGGAATAAATGGACGATTAGTATTTTATTGATATTTCGATAACTCTTAATTGTTCAGATCTTATTATTTTTTCCAAAAAATTTGCCGTAGAATTCTGCACAAGGTAGTATAACCTAATTAACTAATAGATTTTTCTTTCTTTCTAGAGCACAACTGTTTTCAACAACAAGATTTGAACAATTTTCTAAATCTGGATATTTTTCGGAGAAAGTTTTTCATTCTTTAATCATTGCGAATTGGTTTTTGGCATGTTTACAGCTCGTTTTGGCGATTAATCCATTCAAAGTAATAACTGGTAACACACTGCTTGCATTAATAATCATCAAACATGTCATAAAGCAAGCCGAAAAGACTGAAGAATGAAAATATTTTCTCTGAAAAACATCAAATTTAGAAAATTGTTCAAAATTCGTTGTTGAAAACAGTTGTACTCTAGAAAGAAAGAAAGATCTATTCGTTAATTAGGTTATACTACATAGTGCAGAATTCTACGGCGAATCTTTTGAAAAGATAATAAGATCTGAACAATTAAGAGTTATTGAAATATCAATAAAATACTAATCGGTCATTTATTCTGCCTCGCTCGTTATAGCGGCGATGAGCTTTTCCGTCACTAATTTTTTCATCTTTGTTTACAGAATAACAAAGCGAAAAATGAATGCATGGTTGGACCAGCACCATGGAGAGGACGCTTACGAGTCGGAACTATCAGTCTCTGAGATAGATATCATCTTAAAATGATGAGAATTTTTTTTGCCTAAAAACATTGCGAATAGTCGTAATCGTGATCGTGAATTTGATCTGAGAAAATACGTGATCGTGATCGTGATTATAGTTGAAATAAAAGTTCGTGATCGTGATTCACGACCTTGTTTTGCTCGTGATTGGGACCGTGATCGTGATCAAAAATATCAATCACGCAGTATACTATCCTAGACCATTTTTGTTATAACTGTGTAACTGTTGTCTTAGATATGCAGATGTAAACCTGTTATAAATATTGGGTTTGTGCAGAAGTTTTGGCCGATTTTTTTCTTTTCAATTATCTGAAATTTTATTAGAACAAAATACTCAATCAATAACATATGCACCATTGTTATCTACACATATTTCCATCTCTTAGACAAAGCTGGGACCTCAGTGTGGGTGTAGTTTGTTGTTGATTGATAGCATTTTGTTCTAATAGACTTTTTAATAACTGAAAAGAGAAAAAAATCAGCCAAGACTTTCGCAAGAACCCAATAGTATGTTACGAAGATTTCCATGCTGTATTTGTATTTAAAAATATCACTGACTTGTTGACACTAGATTGTTTGTTGAAGAACAACAAGCAGAAATATCGTGATAGAATGGTCATCAGAAGATAGACGCTATGTTTATTATCGAATAATAACTAGTTGATTGTCGGAATACTAGGGATTTTGTTTTATTCAAATTAAATGGATTCACGAGAATTGTTAAAAGCATTGTCGTGTGACAAATTTAGAGTAAAAGAAACACAGAACATATAATAGAAAATAATGATTGTTTGTGAAAGAGTTCGTAGCTTATTTATTGGATGTCTTACAAAATCATTTGATTGTCGTTTTCACTTACCGTATTTGTATGTTACTAGTAAACAGCTTTTGTTCACGATTGTTAGTAACAGTAGTCCCATGTCTTAGTAATACATTGTTTGTGACCACTGTAAATGATCACATTGAGCGATTTTCGTATTTTATTATTATTGATAAATTTACCATAATTTAAGATCGTAGCTAATTGACCAACTATTGATTTTCAGCACTGATATACTTATAGAATTTCTGTATTATTGTTTTATTTATTGAGAATGTGACAAATACTCATCCACTATTGATCAATGGGATGCTTAAGAAACTTTGATCAGAAAATCTTTTGTTTGAGTTCTATTTTTATACTTCAATTGTTGTGTTACTAACAATCTCATCTTTGATATTGATATCTAAAAATAAACTATTTCAATATACAGTAAATATTTTTTTCTTGAATAAATTCGTTTTTGGTCACAATAAAATATAGGACATCTGTTTTAAATTTTTATGATCAAGTTACATTTCAGATTTAAACTCAACTTTCAAGAAATATGGCTGAAATATTTAAAAAATATTTTGATCCACTAAAAAATAAAGTCAAATCATTCTATAGTAATAGTCCACTGGGTCTTGTGCTTGATATGGTTGAAGCAAAGACCCATGTTGAATCTTCAATTATTGCTATGGGTATGTCTTCAATTATTTATTTCTAGTTCGTCTCATACATTCATCTCTTTTTTGTAGCTGTATGTGCCGTTCTGGCCATCTATCTGGTGTTTGGCTGGTGCAACGATTTCTTGTGTAATTTTATTATACTCAGCTTTGCAGCATATACCTCGTAAGTAGAAATTTTCGTCAAAACTTCTTCATCCTGAGTTAAAATATTGTCGTCAAATCAGATCTAATATTTAATCAGATGTATCTTTCCATGATAATATCAAATATAGAATAGATATATTCAAAAGTGGCTTTCGTGATGAAACACGTTCGAATGCAGTTTCAGTTTTTTTTCAACCGAACACAGACGTCTTTTACATAAACATCACGATAAATAAAAATGCAAAAAAAAAACAAATAAATACATTTGAATGGGTAAGGGTTTGGAATTGCAATTAGGTTCAGGTGCGCTTTGAAATATATTATATCCAGATATAAAAAATATTCCGGTAGAACTGCGTTTAGATGCATTCGTACTTTTGCATTGTGATTCAAAAAATGACGATATATTCTTCTGAAATTAATCGATTCAAGCACTTCGATTTCTTCCAAATTGTTAAAAATGAAACAATAACAAGTGTTGTACGCAGAATTATGTACTGAAAAAGTCGATAATCTCCGTATTATCAATAAAATAGAATATTTTCTGAATATAGTAAGTTTGAGTGAGTTTTCTGATTTGGTATAACTAATTAGTGAACATAAGGACAAGATTCGTGAAGATCTTTTTTTGTTTGCAGCATTTAGAAATAAACATCACATATTCAGAATCAGTATCCAAATCTGTATACAATGACGTAGTTTCTCTGCCGCAAACAATTTCTTGAGATTATAGGCATAGTCGCAAAGAAGGGCAACACCCACACCCCCGACTTGTTTACGTCATATGTAAGAATGAGTCATGGTCTATCTGAATCTGATGTTGAAAAATAGTCAAAATACGAAGTGATGATATGTTTTCTTGGAAGAAAAAGGATCAGTGAGAAAACTCTAGAAATCCCAAAAGTTTTACTCGATTTGGTGTTCCTCGTGTATTTTATGCTAGAGATTGCATTGATTAATCTATGACCGAAATCTGCTCATAATGACAAGTAAATTTAATTTGTACATGCTTACAAATTTTCTCCAATGCTTATAATAACATACATTGAATGGTTTGATTTTGTTTTGTGACAGGGGAATGGCTATTCTTTTATCGGACACGTCCAATCAAAAACAACTGTTAATGGGTTGGATGATTTATTCAGGATTTGGTGTCATTGAATATTTCTTGCATCGTGTGTGCGATTTCTTTGTATTATATTGGCTTGCCAAATGTGTTTATATGATTCGGTTTCTTCAATCAGGATCATCTTCGTCTGAAAAGAGTTCCGAACAGGAATTAGTTGATTTTCTTACAAAATCAGGTGAGCAAACGATAGATAGAATGACTAGTTATTATTCTGGTTATGATAGTACACCTGGTCAAATGTTTTTTGTCAAAAACTCCTAGTAAATGAGACATCCGACATCTTATGACATCCATAATCTGTTTTTTGAATACTTAACTGACGACTACCATTCCATCTGATTTTTCTATAGAATTCATAATGCTGCATGAAATAAGTCGCAGCCTTAGTCTTATGTATTAACTGAGTTTGCATTAGTGTAAAAAAACAGAAGTATTAGGTAGTAGGTAAGATGCGAATATATTTACAATATTCACTCAGGGACTAGTTTGCCGACTGAATTAAAGGATTTAGGGATCGATTTTTACATATTTATCTTTATATTTCTCATTCTTTTATGTCAACATAGAGAATTAGTTTATGTAATAGTATTAGTATGTACTTGCTCACAATATACAAACATGTAGAAACTTTTCATTTGCCCAAAATTCAATTCATTCATACAGTCGTGCAAATGATTGAATTTTTAAGATAAATTGCATGAATGTTAAGTTCACTTTCTGAAGAAAACATTCCAGGTGGCATCATGAAAAAAGTGAAAAATCTTTCATCACTACTGACGAGGGAACCGTTCGAAGTGATTCAAAGCTTTTAAGCCGATATTTTGCCCATAAGTAGAGTCCAATGAGATTAGAAAAAGCCCAAAAGGACAAGGGCCCATGGGCCTTTCTTCTCGAGTTATGGTCATTTTACTGGGTTTATCACCTATGATACGATATTTACCGAAAAATCAAATTAAGGAGTTTCGACCTGAAATTTTGCCCACATATAGGTCTTGTGNACATGGTGAATATTGTGCTCACTTGATCTTATTTTTATCTTTAACTTTTTCCTACAGACACTGACTTCAATCGACTTCGGAATGACTCAAATCGGAGATGAAGGAACACGACATGTGGCAGATGCTTTACGAGATAACATGGTGAACTTGATTCTCTCTTTATTCTTGCCATTCTCATTATCACATTTTCATAAAGGGTCTCACAGAACTCTATATTCAAGGCAATGAAATAGGAGATGATGGAATTCAATATTTGGCTAATGCTTTACGATATAACACGGTAAACATGTGATCTTCATCGTTTTCTTAAATTCGATCCTGATTTTTACACATAGACACTCACTACACTTGGCATTTTTTGCAATAAAGTCGGAGAGAAAGGAGCTCAACACTTAGCTGATCTTTTACACAAAAATAAGGTGAATTTATTTTGTTCCTCAACTTTTTCATTTCATCTTCATTTTTTCTCGCAGACACTCAATAAAATCGAACTTCGTGACAATAAAATCGGAAGCGAAGGTGTTCGACATTTGGCTGATGCTTTGCGAGAGAACACAGTGAGCTTCCATCTATGTTCATCACTTTGATTTCTATCTATGTCTTGTTACACAGACGCTAACCACTCTTCAGCTTGATTCCAATGAAATTGGAGCAGATGGTGCTCGACATTTAGCTGATGCTTTGCGAGAGAACAAAGTGAGCTTCCATCTAGTTATGTGCATCTCTCTTTGATTTCTATCTACAACTCGTTATACAGACGCTAACCAATCTTCAGCTTGATTCCAATGAAATTGGAGACGAGGGAATTGATTATATCGCTGATGCTCTCAAAAATAATATGGTAAATCATATCTCTCTCTATATATATACATCATAATCATATTCATCTTTACTGATTCAATCAGACACTTACTACACTTCGTATCGGGGGCAATAAACTAGAAGATAAAGGGATTAAACATATATTCAATGCTTTGAAAAACAATATGGTGAGATTCTCTCTCTCTTTTAATTCCTGTTATTTTCATCTGTGCTTCTTCACACAGACACTTACTTCGTTAAGTTTCTCAAGCAATGATGCGGAATCCAGCATCGCCCAGCCTGTAGCTGATGCTCTAAGCAATAATAAAGTAATTTTCATATTCTCTTAATCTCTCTAATTTCGATCAAAATTCTTGAAAAAGACGCTTACCACACTCGAGCTTGGCTTCAATAAAATCGGAGACGCAGGAATCCAGTATATAGCTAATGCTTTGAAAAAAAACACGGTAATTTTCTTCTGACGATTGTCTTTATTGTTACTTTATGTATTTCTTCGCATAGGCACTTACTAAACTCGATCTCACGTGGAATGGAATTCACGACGAAGGAGCCGGATATTTAGCTGATGCTTTACGAAAGAACACGGTGAATTTCTTTCTTTATTCATTATTTTCAATTTCTTCTTCATTTTTATGCATAGGCACTCAGAAACCTTGATCTTCAAAGCAATGGAATCGGAAGCGAAGGAGCCCAATCTCTAATTGATTCTTTGAAAAATAATAAGGTAAACCATATTTTCTAATCATCTCTCATATTCTTATTTTACTTGTCATATAGACACTCACCGAACTTAACATTGGAGGAAATTTAGTCGCAGACGAGACTCAAGAAAGTATTAATGAAACTTTAAAGAAAAATATCAAATTGCAAGTCAATACTTAATAATAATGGTTAACAAGATTAACACTAACTGACAACGAAAAAACTTAGTTTAGATATAGCTTTTAAAAGTGCTTTCTAAAATAAACTATTTACAGCGTAGTACGATTTTCAATCAACTAGTCTATACGACAAAGTGATACGAAGAACAACTGAAGCGTTAATGAACTGAAGTCGAAAAGATAATTTCACATTTTAACGAAGAACAGTATTTCATAGAAAACTAAAACTTTTTCTTTCTATTGAGGTCACATATACTCCTATAAACTAGAGATTAACTGTGGAAAATCAGCTAAAAGTCAATCAGTGAAATGATTTTCACAAATGCTATTTTCATGGTTGTATAGGAATACATAATCATTAGAATCCAATTGAATATTGATGGTAACAGCTCTTTTCGATATATGAACAGTGCTAGTAAATGACGTGCAGTATAGAAGTACTCGTTCTTATGTATATTTTTCATGATCCGGAAAAAAACATTTTTATTAATATACAATATACTTCCATCAAGCAAAATGTAATAAAATCAGTAGTGTACGATTAATGTGATTGTTACCCAACTGCAACTTTTCATGCATACTAACATACAAGTTTAATTGAACAAGTATTTCCTACGAATGATTGTTGAAAACACTAAAATGATATATTCAAAAAATTCATCAAAATTATAAACCTTTTTCAGAATTGAAGATGGTCCATTTCAACTTGCTCATCACTAAGTACATGACGTATTTTTAGAAAAAAACTAATTGTGTATATTCAAGTCAACCATATTACGAAAATAGGATTTGAGGTGTGGCTGTGGCTGTGGCTATGGGTGTGGGTTCCCGCTTCATCAACACCTACACACACACACACCCCTCCACGCCCACACTATTCGACTTTTGATGATTATTGTATCTTTCCTTGGGAGTGTGAGTAAAAGTATTAGTTATCACGACCGCGTTTTCATCCCAGTCATGGTAATCGACTGGTGACGGGTGTGGGTGTGGATGTTGGAAAGTGTGAGTGTAAGTATGGGCGTGAGTGGATGTTGATGAAGTGGATAACCACACTCACACCCACACCCTAGTTCTATCAAATAATAAGTCAAAACTTGAATTCAAACTTCGGCGCAATCTGGCAAACGAACTGCATTATAAACCACTGACTATTTTTCAGTATACTGATGGTAAGTTTTTGATCTTATTATAGTTTAAAAAACTTCAAGAAGCTCGAACGACCTGTAATAAATAGGAAATACATAGCACTGTATAACTATATAATAACTAGAGAATATAACTAGATCATCAATTCAAAATATAAATTTTACTTGTATGGTCCAGTTAATGATATTCAACTTTTTTTACATACTTTGTGGTACCTGCTATCTAATGCATCCTCGCTATAGAGCGGTATCGAAGGCACTTTTAAATGTAGGACCATAGTAGCGTCAATTCTAGCGACGACATGGATTCGAATCTCAAAAATCGATTTCATCGCCTGACGGTCCACTGAGTGTGAGTGTGTGGTGTGGGTGTGGGTGTGTGTAAGTGTAGGTATGGTTGTGGGTGTGAGTTAAAGGAAGAATTACACCAACACCCACACCTACACCCACACCCACACCCCACACCCACACCCACACCCACACCCACACCCACACCCCCCCCCCCCCCCCCCCCCACCCCCCACCCCCNCTGTAATTTCTTTGCATACAGACGTTTAAACATGTTCATTACTCTAATATCTTCGTTAAATGCGTTAAACGGAAAATAACCGTTTTCACGCGTTTATTTCTTCAATTTGTCTAGTAAACGAGTTTTATAGCGTTGTTTTCTTCAATTCTCATCGTCAATGCATCAAAACGGCGTTTTTCCATTTATCTGTCTGCATGGGTATGTGTGACTTTTAATGTAGAATAACTTTTTTGCATAATCTATTAATAGTTCCATGGTGACTTTATTGAACATAGATGAACATTCATTATTATTTGCAAATGAATATCCGCGGCAGAATCAACGAGGAGATGAATCTTAACTCAATATCTTGACGACACCTACAGTTAAAGACCGGCAGCTTTCAGAACACTGAAAAGAATACCTCCGAGTGTGGGTTTTAGTATTCTAGGTGGCACACGCCGACACCCGCACCCAGAGCCACTCACACTCATCCTTTTTTAGACTACGTCACTCAACAATCGACAACAACAACTGCCCTCAGAATACTCGATGAAACGATCGAAACTTTAACGAAATTAGGCTGGAACGCCAAAGAAAATATGGCATTTACATCATTTTCGAGTGACGACCACGATTGAAGTTTTTTTCTTCTTATACGGTTTTTTATTACTGTAAAGTGGGAAAACTAAATATCCATAGGTTAAGTGATTTTACATATAAACGTTTGAACTCTTGTTCAGTTGACATTACTCAACGATCATCTTGAAGGATGCAGATGTCGGTCTTTTATTCGAAAGAAGAGAAAAATGGCGTAGTTAAGAGAGTAGAATCTAGTCACTAAAGAAAGTTGGTTTCAATAAAAAGTAACATTTTGAAAAAAAACGTCACAAGAGAAAGAAATAGTTATTCGTATTCAGAAATAATCAATTTTCAAAATTGAAGTGCACAATGTGAAGCCAATAAAAATATTATATAAAAGAGGTCACGATTTTATTATTTTTTTTATATTATAAACAGAAGAATGATAAATTTGTTCATAAGAGAAAAAGAACAAAAAAATTCTTGTCGTTTTGACCATAAACAGTATGATATCTTCGATTGATATTATTATTGTTATTGGAACTCATATTTGAGTATATATGAACAGACTTAAATATATTTTTCTTTTTGTTTTTGGTCATCGGCTATAGAGCTGATACAAAGTATTTCATATTTTATTGTATGAGTAAATACTTATTCTTATTTAAATACAGAAATCACCATCTTATTCAAATGATTTACTGTCATCTTTTTAAGGTTTTCCATATTTTCTGAATCACATCATTTCAAACTCATGAAATTCAATTATATAATAAAAAAAAGAAATATATTCTTTGTCTACTAACTATTGTCTACAAAAACAATGAGATACAAGTGATACATACGTATTGTATACAGAATACGAATAATTATTTCCACTGTATATAATATTATTTCAATTCTGTTATGTTTTACTCTTGAAAAAAGATTATTTAAGATGTCTCAGAACACAATCAAGTAAGAACTATAATAAGCCAATATATGTGAGCGGAAAAAGAATAAAAACTTCATCAATTTGTATTTAGTTTGTTGAAGCGTTATTTTGAGTATGTTTTGCCTTCTGTGCTACTGGTATATATAAGGTATCCAAAAAACCTATTAATATGTAAATTAGATTTTGACAAGAAGAAAAAGTAAGAAATATAAACTTTATTCATTCAATTGTATTGCTTACACACAACTGGCTGCATGAAAAGATATCCATCTGTTAAAGTATCATTTGTTCGAAGGTCATCTTCAACTCGATGGGCATCAAAGGTAATTATATCCACAAATAAAATTGAAGTAGTCTCTTGATCGGTCTCTCTATCAGGTAACACCGACGAATGACAAACAACGAAAACTAAAACATATAAAACAATCGACTTTAAATGATCAGAAGCAATCATCATCTATCCAAAATCACCAATCCCACTGGTTGACCTTATCGAGTGCTTTAAGATATCATCGAAGTCCGGCTGCGTCTTCCAAGATTTGTTCAGAAACCGGAATAATCCGTAAGTATCCTGTCAAATTATGGCCCGAATTCGATTGACGGAGTCACATTCGGATCCCTAGTATTGGAATCTGATCCCATAGGTTTCGGTTAGAAGCCAATAAATTCAGATTGAGAACCTGTAGTTTTTGAATGAATTCAAAAACTTCGTCTGTGAAATTGCTCAACTTTGCTTTTTGTCTGAGTGCTCTTTAGAAGTAGTTTTCATTGCACGAAAAACCAATTCGAAAATTTCAAAAATAATAGTAAATTCAAATTTTAAGAATTTACCGGCCTAAAGGTGCTTCGCTCTAAAGGTATACGTATACAGGATGATCTAAAAGTTATCAGGCAGTCAGTCTTTGATTTCGAATAACTTTTGATAGGAATAGAATAGAGAGATGTGGCTTTCACCGTTCGAAAGAGAGTGTGTTACTAAATAGTGTCATGTATTACTCAATGATCGTATCTGACAATCAAATGGTGGGTCTTCGGAAAACCAGTAATAGTTCTATGAAGATGGCATAAAAGTTCAATTCTAAGAAGTGCACTAGACCCGTATACTTACGATACTAGGCGATGAGATTGTGAGCGTGGATCGTAAGTACACGGGTCTAGTGCATTTCTTACAATTGAACTTTTCTACCGTCTTCATAGAGCTATTACTGTTTTTCGGAAGACTCACCATTTAATCATCAGACAAAATCGTTGAGTAATACATACAATTATGCAGTAAAACACTTTCTTTCGAACGGTGGAAGTCGCAACCCTCTATCTTGTTCCTATCAAAAGTTATTCAAAATCAAAGACTGACTGCCCGGTAATGTTTGGACCATCTTGTGTATATATACATATACAGGTACCCAAGCACCTGCTTACGATGATACAACGATTTCATAGCAAGATTCAAATCTTTGTCTATGCCAGGCTATTTCTCACCAACACTAATTCATAAATTATAATGAAGCTTACTCTAACAGCCATTTCGTAACTAGATCTGTGACAGTTCACAGTTCTAAGAACTGGGTCTAGTGACCAGTTCTTTTCTCGAGAATTGAGTCTGCTGATCGTTTTTTTTTCAAATATACTTGCTCGATCACTAATGGTGATTTAGCGATTTCATTCAGTACTTGTTCTAGTTGTCAAAAAAGAACTGATTACTATATCCCATTCTTTTAAAAAGACCTGTTCACCATATACTGATACAGCTCACCCTCATGAGTGCGCCGATGAGTGTGAGCATTTCTTCTGCAATTCAAATATGCGAATTACCGTTAAGAATTAATCCGTTTTCGCTTGTGTTCTTTAAAATTGTGCACCTCAGCTTTGCGAGCGGTCATGAGCGTCAACTGCACACTCCTACTATCAACCAATCAAATGTGAGGAAGCTGTTTCTTAGTTAGTGCAAAGACGAAACAAACTACAGTTCGGGTTATATAAAACAGGGTTCCTGATAGTCCCCTGATCGGGCCCAACGACACTATGTTTTTTTCTTTTATTGTAAGGGCAAAACATAGTGTTGTTCGGGCTGATCAGTGAGTTATCCAGAGGGTGTGGGTGTGGATGAGAACAAGACCCACATCCACCCCACACCCACACCCACACCCCACACCCACATCCTATACAACATTCAGAATCAATAAAACTACAGTTATATCCAATAAAATTCGTATATTCAGTCTTATTGGAATATACAAGATTTATTAGAATCCCAAAAATATCAATAGGATCGTACAGAAACTTCATTGAACTTCGACAATCAGATCACCTGGTAATTTTATCAACATAATTTCCATTGAATTTTATAGATCAGCCGAACATCATAGAATCCAATCGGTCACAACTTGGATTAATTGACCAGAGTACTTTATCGTTTTCTTTTGTTAATGTCGAATCATCATTAAATAATTTTTCTAAGTGAGTACAAGTATCTCACACATCAGTATTTCTATTATTGTTACTTGCAGAAACGCTCCTATGATGGATACCCATAAGAAGAAGAAGAAGAAGAACAGAAAGTCTTCAAGAGCTTGGTTTATTCCTGTCTGTCTTTTGGTTATTGTTCTCATCTTGTTAGGTATAGCAATGGGAATTTTTTATCAGTTTTACATAAATAAAACAGCAACTACAACTGCAAGTAAGAATATTTCGACTTGTTTTCAAAGTCAGAGCTCCATTTACATGCATGCTATTTATAATCTAATGAATTCATATAAAAATGATAGAAAACATTCATTTAGAGCTTGATGTAGTAATACTAACTTCTCTTTATTTTATTCGTCAAATACTTTTACTCTGGCAACAATATAAAGTAAAATGAAGTTAGTTTGGTTTGTATACCATTAGTCTAAGAGTATAATGTCTTCGTTAAATAAATGAAATCATGTAGTTTACAAATCAAGTGATCAATTTTAACATTCATGATCTTTCTGGAAAAACTCGCACATTGTTACTAGAAAACTAAATCTAACTTAGGTTCAACTTAACCCTCATGAATGAATGTAATAATAGATAAGCAAAGTTTTCATAATCGTAATTGAGTTCTAACCGTTTTTTTCTTATTTTCTTTTTCGAAAATATTTAATATTACTACTGTAAAAAAAAACTCTTTTTTTATGTCGATCAAAAGAGGTGATTGTAGCAATACAGGACAGTGACCAGATGAGTCTGTTTCATCTACTTCAGCCATCTGTCATGTTACAATATGCGTCAATCCGAAGTCGATCCTTGCAGAAGGCCTTTTTGGTGGCGGTTAACTCAGATAAATCATTTCGCATCATACATTATATAACGAACTTTCCATTTGGATCCCATTATACTTGTTATTACTGCTGAGCCAATCCGAATATTTCTTTTTTATTGTAATTCCCAAATATAAAAAAACCGTTTATGTTCGTATCTGTCGCACAATTTTTGTGGGAAGGGTTTATCGTGTGGTCCATAGACAGCACCTATTTGAACTGATTTTAGTAGCGTGTCTTTCTCAATTACTAAAACGTTTTGCTGTTGAAGAATGACCTTCCTATTTAGTGAGTCATGTAGCCAGCATTGTCACATCACCAAAAGAATTGGTACCTTCTTGACTCAATCAGTAAAAGACGTAATCTTTAGCATATTTCTGATTTTTGAGTTAATACTCGATAAAATTCGAGTTTGATATATATATATATGTGGGCCGTTCAAAAAGTATCCGAACTAATTTTATTTAACAACAATCGGAAGCGCTGCTGTCTTTGTTTTATTGTCTGTGTGTAGTTCATGGACTCCTCTATCCATGGACATGATAAGCTCCGTTGAACTACACATATATATGAAAATATAGAAACACATTTGAGACCACTGTATCCCATGTGAAAAAAAATAAGGGGAATAATCAGATTAAAATCAATTAAAAAATGATTAAAAATCGATTATAATCATACACCTTTAATCGATTTTTAATCGATTAGGAATCCATTATAATCAAAAATAATCAAAAAAGTCAAATTTTCATTGATTATTTCTATTATTTTCGATTATAATCGATTAAAAGTTGCGCAAAAAAATATTGATTTTAATCGATTTTTCACCACAGGAAATCGTAAAACCTTCAATCGATTTCCTTAGATTTTCATTGATTATAATCAATTATTTTCTCGAACTTTTAATCGATTTTAATCGAAAATAATAGAAATAATCAATGAAAATTTGACTTTTTTGATTATTTTTGATTATAATCGATTTTTAATCATTTTTTAATCGATCTTAATCTGATTATTCCCCTTATTTTTTTCACATGGAATATACACTGACAAAAATTAAAAATCTAAGCAAAGTTTGAGGTTTTTTAAGGCAAGTTTCCATCCAACATTTTTGAATGTACGGTGACAGTTTACAGTGGTAATGCCCTATCACATACTACAATATTTGAATGGGCTCATCGTTTCAAAGGCCAATAAATAACTATCAATAGTAGTGTTAGATGTGGTCGATACATCATTAACATTATGTAAGAGAATGTGCTTTTTTCTTGAACTGACTTTGGTCATATATAATTGATCAAATAAAATGTTGTATACTGTACGTTTGAAATGTGAACGATGTCCACTATTTACTCATGGGCGCTTTGACTATCTTCGATCACTAGGGTTCTACAAATTTTAATGATTATTATATTTACATTTAGATTACTATTCATTTGTGGTAATCCATCTGTAAAACAACGATCCTATTCAGAAGCTACAATAAGCAATAGCGAGTCGATCGTTATAATCTGCCACTATACTTTCATAAATATTAAATGAGTAATAGTCTTATAAAACAAGAAATTTATCACTGAGTGATACTCGAAAATTTGTTTTTCTGTCAATGTATAAATAGTGGTCTCAAATGTATTTCTATATTCTTATATCTACGTTTCATTCAACAGAGCTTATCATGTCTATGGATAGAGGACTCTATGAACTGCGTACAGACAATAAAACAAAGACACCAGCGCTTCTTATCGTTTTTAAATAAAACCAGCCTGGATAATTTTTGAACACCCGTGGTGCAGATTAACTTTTTCCGGCCGGATATTTCCATTTGGAAATATTAAGCCAATATTTTACGAAGAATTGACTTATAGTGATGATACCAAAGTTTTTGACAATTTGATAATTGAGTTAACATATTTCAGCACACATTCATGCGTTTAGAAGAAGGAAAAAAAACATTCACTAAGAAAATGGTCGGTTCCACACAAAATGCCCCAAAGTAGCATGCGAATCATAAAAATATTTTTCCTATGTCTCTGAATATTTAATGTCGAAGGCATTCAATGATTAATTTTTCTTCATAGAGTTATTGAATATTGCAGCATTAAGTGGTATTATTCAATTATTCTGGACAATAAAAAATGGAAATATTTTCATTTGGAAACATTCGGCCGTAAAGGGACAAAACTTTTTCAACTCACTTACGTCTGCACTTGTCAAAACAATATATTCTGTAATGTTTTCATGAAACTACATGCATTTCTATCATAGAGAAAATTGATATCCTTCTTCCCGTGGTGACGATGAATGTAGGTGTTCGCTTTTATTTCACTCACCCATACCCGAATCCACCGAAATCTACAGTTACACCACGAATACAAAACTAGCCGAAGTTTTTTGACAACATGCAGAACGAACTGAAAATTTGTCGACATTTTGATTATGTATGAGTCTGAACAATTGAAAATTTCTCCCAATGATCCGTTTTTTCTAGCAGTACCACTACAGTCCACGAATAGATTCTGTACCCTTGACCCACAGCGACATTCACACCCGTTCACAAGTTCTTTTTCTCTTATATAGGCTTTATTAATAAATGAAAAAACACAAAATATTGCACTTGAATAACCGAAAACAAACAATGAATTTTGCAAAATTCTGATCCTTAGTGGTCGAATGTTTCCAAATGGAAACATCAAGTCATTAGATGGTGAAACATTTTTTGATTCTGAAAACTAAACTTTTCCGATCTTAATGTTCTAGGAGCAACAAAAATGCACGAAAAGATTTTTTTGCTACCTGCCTTCTTAAAGCCGGCTGGAAAAGGTTAAATAGGACAAAGTCAATTTCTTTTTTCGAGACGTTCGTATACACTTTCAGGACTTCGTTTTATAGGCAGTCGATAGAGAAGTTTTCCTGCTGCAAAACTACATATTTCATTTAAAGAACATATTCACAATTATTTTGTAACATTCGATAAGCTTTGTTGATCAAAATATCAATACTGCGACGAATAACAGCCGGTTGAATATTGTCCACGCTGACAAGACTTTGATCCATCAGAGTTTTTCGCTTGTAATTTTGTCCCAGTTCAGCTGTTCATATAATTCACACCGTATACAATAATCAAGGGAGTTGAGTTCGGAGAAATTCGGCGGTCAACGTGGTTGTGGTCAAAAATCTTAAAAGTGCTCATTGCACCGCATTTGAGTGTGATGATCTGTATACACCGTCGCGTCATATTGTTAGAATATAAATTCATTTTCCATTAACTTTTGATCATCTTTCAATGCTGTTGGCAATATCTCGTGGATATAACATTAATGATTTATCGTTCCTTTCTCCATAATGACACTGCTAGTAACACTATTATGACACGCACCGAGCTAGATCATGACCACGTATGTAAGTTTGGTTTTTCGATGAGTCCCATCATTTGCATCGACTTGTTGACGATTTGGAGGCCATATTCTGTCGTTTTGATGGTTGTAAATTCCATCAACGTCAAATCGGTCTTCGTCAGAAAACAAGGTTTTCGAGACAAAGATTTCCTGATGTTTTTTTGCATCCATATTTCAACTGAAAATCTTTTCTGTCTTTGTGCATCTATGGGCTTTGAAGCAACACGTTTTGCATATGGCTTCCATGTCAAATCAGATTTTGATCGTTCTTTGTACAGTTCCCTTTGACATGCCGAGCGATTTAGCCAACTTTCTTGTTGGCTTCTTCTTTTCGG
Source organism: Rotaria sp. Silwood2 (assembly GCA_905329745.1). Classification (NCBI taxonomy): domain Eukaryota; kingdom Metazoa; phylum Rotifera; class Eurotatoria; order Philodinida; family Philodinidae; genus Rotaria; species Rotaria sp. Silwood2. Next base: position 55,794 of record CAJNSZ010000540.1, read on the forward strand.
CGTGGAGAAAATGTTTTTTCACATGTTGAGATCAATCGTTTGGTGTGCTTTGAGCCCGGTGGATTTTTCAAAAGTATTTCACGAGATTCCTGAAGCATCTTGATTCATCTATGGATCGTCGATTTTTCAACTTCGCTGCAAAGATGATCCGAAATTTGTCAATACTTCAATCCTTCTTGATGCAATCGCAGTACCGCGTCTCGTATGCCGTCACTTTTCATGATCCTTCGATAATACAAAGAAAATCAAGAATACTTCTCCAAAAGATATATCGTTTTGTAGAGTAAAAACCTCTCTATCGAATGAGTATAGAACGAACTTCTGAACATGAATATAAGTGACTTAAAAAAGTAAAATGATTTTGTTCCATTTAATCTGCGTCGCCCGTTAGATATACGTTAATGTTGAATATTAAGATTAGTGATATGAGTACTTAAATATTGACAATTGTAAAGAATAAGTAAAAGATTTTCATTAGACACGGCAGATCAATCTTTACGCCATCTTTTTAGAAATACTAGACAAAGAGGATCTACAAATCCACTCATCAAAGAATTCATATTGAGTTCTATCATTGGTTATATTGCTATCTCAATCATTTTTCTCTTGAATTCAGAAGACAAAAATGATACTAGTATTGCATGAATATACTTAGTTCAATTTTTTTTAATTACAAACTTCATATTTAGCTGCAACAACCACCACAACATCAGTTCTCGGTAATGTATCGTTCTCATTTTTTCAAACTGATTGTTTTTCTGAGATGATCTTTTAATAGTGATATTCGTCTAGAGCGATGGTTTCGGACTGCGGAAACAAGAGGATTGCGTGAGAACCGGCCGCAAAGATGTAGGATAATCATCGTATCTGGCAAGAAATTTTTGGAAATGAATGAAAATTGGACGCAGTATTCCGAGCCGAAGTTCCTTCAGATTTTTTATCGGTGACTTCTAGCCTTTCTCCGTCGAGAAGAACAAAAAGGTGGTAGGAAGGCACCGTAAAAAATTCGAATACTTTTTAGCATGAAATATTGCGTGCAAGTCCCATTTATTTCCGATGTTTTCCTATCGGAACCAGCCTGTATGCCTTCACCTAGGCGACGAGACGTGTGACAGTTCTATATCAACTTACTGAGCTGGTTTGCATCATACAGCTTCTTTTAAATGAACGGAATCTGATGACTAGTTTATTTATATGAGCTGGTGATAACATGATGCTACTGAAAGTTGAGCTAAGTTACTTATCAGGATATCACCCTCTGATGCCAGTTTGAATGGTATCCATCATTCTCACAAAGTTCAAGTTCCAATAGATGATTAACAATCATTATCAGCTGCTTAGTTCATCCATTTAATTTTGTTCTTTGTACACCAGCCTTGTGCACAAGTTTTAACATGTTTCGTAACACCTTGAGGCATAAACAATTTGCTACAACCATGACATTGGTATTTACCATTGGTGTTATTTTTTAATACTTCTGTTACTTTTTTCTGTACTATTCCACGGGCTGTTGCTAAATTTCTTCCTCTTCTTTGTTCAGCTGCTCGTTGTTTATACTCAAAAATAATATCTTTTATATTTGGGTGAATAGATCTGATCTGAGTGTTCCGATTAATTACATCACGCCATTGATTTCTATTGAGATTTTGTCTTCTCCAGTTGGTAACATTCAGAGTTTGTATATCACTTTGAATATTATCTTCACATCTTTTCCTTATTACGATGCTTCAAGGTCTTTTCTCTTCAGGAAAATATGAAAATGTAATCTTTTTCACCACTGATGACTCATCATAACTGTTCATCATCCTGTTTGCATGTTCGAACCACCTCAATCTATTTCTAGGCAGAATATTCTCAACTGATGGTTGACCAGTAATTTCTAATAGTTTTTCATTTGACATTCTATCACCGAGATTTATACCGATAATTATACGTAAACATTTCATATAAAAAGTAGCAATTCTACGTTCATGTTGACCTGTAATTGACCACTTTTCACTTCCATAAAGTAAAACTGGAAGAACAAAAGCACGAAAAACATGTAGTCTTGATTTGATTGAGATAGTTTTTCGGCTCCACATCACATGTCTTAACATATTAAATGCAATGGCAGCTTTGGTTAATCTTGCATTAATTTCGCTATCTGACTTTTGATCTCTAGTAATTTTACAAACTAAATACGTGAAAGACTCAACAGTTTTTATCTTTTGATTGCGCATTGTAATGTCAATATCAGGAAAGATCACCTCGTTCTGTTTTAAAATCTTTCGATTTTGATCTTCCTCAAACTGTTGCAAAGTCATAATACATGTTTTTTTAACACTCATTGTCAATCCAACTTCTTGAGTCACTTTTTCAAATGTTCGAATAAATGTTGCTAGATCAGGTGCTGTTTCACACATAGCTACAAGATCAACAGCATAAAGAAGTGCCAAGATACTAACATTTTCATAGTTTTTCCGTTTGGTATGAAAAAAATTATTATTGCCACAAGAAAATTTGACACCAGCAATGCCAGCCTCTTCTATAACTTTTCTGATGATAAAATCAAATAAAATGTTAAACAGGATTGATGATGGTATTCCACCTTGTTGAACTGCAGTTTCAATTAAGAAACTATCCGATAATTCATCTTCAATTGTCACTTTTGTCTTTGAGTTCTTATAGAGCATTTTCAATAGATTAACAAGTTTCTCTGAAATGCCATACTTGAGACAAACTTTCCACAGAGAATCACGATTGACGGAGTCATAAGTCTTTGTAATATCAATGAAACACATTCCCTAGACTGAAATGATAGGGTCTAGAAACCTAAATTCACCTGCATCTGTCTGTCTGTAACATGGTACAAATGACCATGTAGTGATCATGGTCTGAATGACCATCTAATGAGTATGGTTCAAATGAACATGTAATAAGCATGACTAAAACGACCATGCAATAACTATTATTCAGATAACTGTGAAGAATGGTTAAAAACAGCATCTAGTTAGTAGAATTCGAACTAACCGAGCAATATGACTTTTAAAAAAATTGTCAAATTATTCAATATTATTGGATTGATTATATAATGTTGTATAAATGAGTATGTGATTTATTAAGTTTAGAATTGATGAGTCAATTTGAACATAATTATGCTTAACAAAACTTAAATTTGGTGAATAATGTGATTTTTGTTTTTGTAATTACAAATAGCGTTAATGTAATTATTAAAATTTCGTATTCTTGTTTAATTATATTAGCGCTATTTGTAATTATAAAACAAAAAATGAAATGTTTACGATAGATAAACTGAATCCATATATGCATCATCTTTATATATAAGGTGCATTGCCGAAATTAATTTTTATGACCATCTATGATATATTTATCATATTATCAATTTCGTCTACTACTTTATTTAATGCACCTTCATACGTATATGTGACTATATCCATTTGTTGATTCTGTCAGTCTAAGGCTAAGTGAATCACTACGCGATGAACGTTACGTGTGAATAATGATTTGTTGAATTTCCTACGTTTTTCCATCGTGCTTTTCAATATTTGATCAACAGTTGATCTCCGTGCACGAAAATCAGACTGCGCTTCTAACAGTTGATGATCAATCATATTTTGAATACGATTCCATCTAATATGAGAAAATATTCTACTTGTTACATTCAACAGTGAAACTCCTCTATAATTGTCACACATTTGTTTTTCTCCTTTCTTGTATAATCTAATAAGGATAGCTAAGCTTCAATCTTGTACCATCAGTTGACTCTTCCATATGTCAACAAATATTTCATGGAGCCAGCGAATAACTGGTTCTCCTTTAGCTTTCAGAAGGTCAGCTATTATTTCGTCATTTCCTAGTGCTTTTCTTGACTTCATTTGAGATAATGCTCCTCGTATTTCTTCTGTTGATGGCTCAGCGTTTTGTCTCTTTCCTTCTTCTTTAGATAATGTATCAATTGGAATTTCATCAATAAGTTTTTGATCGACTGTTGATGGAACATTAAGTAGTTCATTAAAGTATTCACGCCATCGTTGCAGTTGATCAGATGAGTTCAGAAGTAGTTTGCCGTTCTTATCTTCAATCGGCATGTTTTCAGCTCGTTTACTTTCACCATGTAAATGTCTTGTGATAGAGAAATCAGCTGCTGGATCATTCAATTTAATAAAGTTTTCTATTTCCTCGCAAATTTCATACCAGTATTCAATTTGACGTGCATCGATTTTCTTCTTAGCTAATTTTCTAAGACGTCTGTATTTATGTCTTGTTTCTGTTTCTAAATTGGCACCACGGTGATTCTGCCAATTTAGGAACGCTAATGATTTCTGATCTACGATTTGTAATAACGGGTGTCACAAAATGAATGGCGCTCTCAGTATTTTTCATATAACTCATTCATTTTTCAGTGTTTAAGAAAAAATGTTTTTACCAAAAGATTCCTCGTCAAATTCTCTACAAAACGTATATATTTTTATTATCTTAAATAATCTCCATTATTTTGTGACATGCGATACAATCGATTGGTCAAAGAAGCACAAATTTCAAGCAAGAAGTTTTTCGTAGGATTAGCATGTCTTAAACCTGCTGTGCTATGAAGGAATGTAGCTCATTAGGTTTTGTAGACGAAAGNTTTATTGAGCTTTGTTGTTATTATATAAAGGGTGTATCCTAAGTTCTGATCCCATCCGAATTTTGACTATAACATTTTTTCTTTTCAACACTACATCTGATTGTTTTTCCAAAAGATGCGTCGTAAAATTCTCTACAAGACTTGATAAAAAGTATTTCTGTAAAAAGTGAAGAAGAAAAATTTAACTAAAGATATCCAGGGCGTAGAAGAGGACTAACTTGCTAAGCTGAAAAATCAATTTGTCCAACTACAATCATTGAGCTGAATGGCATAAGAAGAAGAGATTATACGCATTTTATAGCGCTTGAAAAGCTCTATTTATTAAATAGTATTAAGTAAAGAAATGCAAAAAAATCTATTCAATTGCACCGATTTTCTTCTCTTTGAAACTTTCAAAAATTCAGCTGTTTCAGTTCGGGTTTCTTATGTTTTGAGGAAAGTGAATCCTGTATCAGATTCAGCGGCGAAAACTTATTTAAAACTAATCTGATAGTTTTCTTCTTAAAGATAGCCGGCGAAAAGCAACAGATTTTCATTATTTTAAATATACTTTGGAATGTTAGATTTTTCAATGGTCATTTTGATTTGAATGAACTTTGAAATGGACAATGAGAAAGAGCGCACTTCAAAGTATTCAAAAACATTTCCACTGTTGTTTCGTTCTCTTTCAAGTTGCTTAAAATACTACAAAGATTGTAAATGAAAATATCTTAGAAAGTTGACTCTTTTCTACGCATTGGATAGTCTTCGTTAAATTTTTCTTCTTCACTTTTTACAGAAATACTTTTTATCAAGTCTTGTAGAGAATTTTACGGCGCATCTCTTGAAAAACCAATCAGGTCTAAGGGTTGAAAAGAAAAAAGTTATAGTCAAAATTCGGATGGGATCAAAACTTAGTATACACCCTTGATGGATAGTGGAAAAAGCAGATTTTAACCAACGAAAAGATCAAAATGACAAAAACTTCCTGAAAGATTCTTGCAGATCTGAATTCTTTATTCCCCCTTGGTGGGAGCGCCATTTTTCAAGAAAAATATGTGTTCGAATGTTGACCTGAATCTCTACACATATATAGATATCACTAACGAGAGAACCACCCGAGGTGTTACGCTCCGTTTTAACTCATTCATATCTCATTTAATAGAGTATAGTGAGTTAGTAAAAAGCCTAAAGCGATTTCTGCCCGCGCTTCTTCCTTCCGAAGTTACGGCTATTTTACTGAATTCTCAACCCATTCCTAGATATTTATCAAAAACTCAAATTATGGAATTTCGACCTGAAATTTTGTCCGTAGGTACGTCTAGTGACTCTTTGAACATCTTGGAACTTTCAGTCAAAAAAGAATGTTCCTTTCTCCAGATATTGAGTTTTCGAAAATAGTCCCAGATCGAGCACCATCGTTGTGGGTGTGGGTGTGGGTGTAGGTTATGGAAAGAGTCACATCCACACCCATACACACACCCAGATGATATGCTTTTGTTAGTATGCCACAATAGCATCAACGAAAAACGCTGAAACTTTTACAATGAAGTAGTTTCATTGTAAACATTATTTGTGCAAAGTTGTAAGTCAAATCTAAAAATTCACCTTTGAACGTGACCTGAGGGAGAGTACGGGGTTTCATTGAAAAATTCAGTACAAAATCTATTTTTCGAAAACTTTACAAGTAAAAGAGCCTAAATAAGTACAGATAATCAGCATCAAGTGAGAAGCATAATTATACAAAATATCAAGTTCTTAGCTATATTGATTGTACGGATTGCTCCTGGTCCCCATTTTTGTCCACTGTGCGGGTGTGAGTGTTCTAGACATGTGCGGGACCAACTTTTTTTGGTCCCGGTCCCGGTGAAATTAAATTTTTGGTCCCGGTCCCGGTGAAAAATTTTCTTTGATCCCGGTCCCGGTCCCGGTGGAAATTTTCCTTTTGCTCCTGATTCCGGTGAAATTCTGTTTTTTAGTCCTGGACTCAGTTAACACATTCGCTACGATGTGGCCTAACAGTGAGCCAAGCTACATTTTAACGAGAAACTGTATAGAAAAGTACTTTATTTTTCTTTGTTCTTAGACAGGAGGTTGAACATAATGTTTTTTCTGTTCTGCCTTCAGAACTCTTTTTGAGTCCGTTATTCCATAGCATGATGGATCTTGTTAAAAAAATCAAGACAAAAAAAATTGTTACTCACAACAGAACGTTTTTACTTTCTTTGCTACCGCATAGCTCGCTTCTCTTGACTGGTGTGCCCTTCCTTTCGCAAAGCAGCCAGTACAGCGTCTGCCGACATTGCCCGTAAATCCTTCCTTTTCTTCGAGCTTGCGATTAGTGAATTCGCGCTTGAATTGGGTTGCTGATTCAACTTATCGAATGGCATGTCATGCTGAAATGACCTCACAGGACTTTCCCCAAACTACAGAATGGTTACTTTGCTTCATGTGATGTTACAAACGGAAAAGAGAAAACGACAGATCAGCATAGGATGAAAAGACCAAGCAGTGCATTTATCGCAAGATGAATGCAGACGAAAATGAATCTCTAGAGCTACTCTTTAATAAAACCGAATCGTGTCGAATGTATTAAATTTTGTTTTTGTTCTACACCCAGTCTAAGTAACCTTACTTTTTCTGTTATTTGCCCATAGTCAGAGAAGTTGTTGCAGAATCTGCCGGTTTTAGATCTGGAGCAGTTCTCACTTGTATTTCCGCCGATGCTTCTTATCAACGGCAGACATGACAGGGACTAAATTGTTTTTCGATCCTGGTCCCGGTTCCGGTCCCGGTAAAATTCATTTTTTAGTCCCGGTCCCGGTCCCGCACATGTCTAGGCTGTTCACTTGATCTACGCCCAAGGCTACTCCCATATCCACATCCATACCCCACACCCACACCCACACCACGCATACCCCACACGCACACAATCTATACACACACCCACACAACTCACACCCACACAACCCACACCCACACCCTGCTGGCATAGTCGTCTTTTCGATGATGGTTCTAGCCATAACACTTGATCAAGTTCAACTGACCAAACAACGTCAGTTTTGTGGTGTATGTGACGATAAATATTTACCACTGAACAATGAAAAAAAATGTTTGAACAAAGTTAAGTTATCACGCCTTGCAGCCATATAAGTGACGAACTTCAGCAATATCCATAGGGCTAAGCACCTGGGCCTTACCAATCGTCACACCACTTTGACGAGGGACCATTGTCGGTTTGCCGTTCTTGCTGAAAGCGTCCATTCCATAGTGCATGATACTTTGATAATCGTAGGATGAACCTTGATTAATTACTGACGAACCCCATGCATACTTGTTGAAGTTATGTACCTTTGAACATGAAAAACATATCATAATAGACAATCATAGTCTGTTTCCTATTTTACGATATTACAACGAGAAAACTTCAATAAAGACCGATTATAAAGAGATTATTTCGTTGGCATGATTAGTCAAAAAATACTGTAAAATACTAAATGTTTTTTTTCTCTCGGCGCCTATTGAATCTCTCTGAAACTGATAAAAAGGCACATTTGTGATGGAGTATTTGTAACCTGATATCTCTATTTTCGGCTCACATGCAAACAGTTGTATGGTTAATACAAAATATCGATAAAATTATTTCAAACCATTGTATCTATTGAGTAGGCTAGACATCATACAAAACTGACTCACCATGCTAGAGTCGACATTCTCGAGATTGATTTGCAGATAAGTGTCACGATCCGGTCGAGATTGCTCGTGATAGAAGCCTATTATTTGTTATTTTGTCAAAAATGTGTATCCATAAATACAAAAACAGAAACCTACCGACAACGTGCAAGAGTTCATGCTGAATAATATGCGAATAGAAACAACCGTTCTGCTTCAGCGTCATTGTTGACTGTGTAGTTGAGCTTATGAAGTGGCCGACCTATAATACAAATATATAAGTTAAGCAATTTAAGTCATATGAAAAATTGAAGAATTTGTAGACTTTTCTGATAGATAACCCATCAACAAGTATTGCGCAAACCCTACAGAGAATGGAGCAAGACAGAATGACAGACTCCTTTTTTTAAATTTTTTCTTTAGACTATCCTCCTTATAATGCATCATAATGGAAAAAAAGAAAAAAAATGAATTCACAGTTCGATATTTCTGTCATGAGAAAGATTAACGAGATAATGTGCGAAGCTAATTACAAGCTACTACATTCATACTGCGAGTACAACGAATGAATCCTGCCCTATCATAACACGTGATAATCGATCGACTCACATCACACGACCATATCGATGTCTTTGGACGTTCTAAAATCTTTCAACTATATACAAGAAGAGAGAAAATATATATCGAAACGTTTGAGATTGTCTCTTTCTCACAGACGCACGATTATATAATAGGACTCAACATATTATTTTTCTTGAATATTTGTCAATACTGTGCACTGTGCAGAATAAAATCAGTTACGTCTATTTCGCTCTTATAAACAAAATTTTCTGAATCGATGCCGAGGCAGACATGTTGGAGAGTTCCAACATGTACTCACATGGGCGTTACATCCATTGCCGTATTGAATCTTGAAGTAATTTTTGTCAGTCGCTTGACGAGGGCGAAAGTAAATGCAAGCTGTGCGCTGTGTGGAGCCATTCTTTGGCGTGCCCACGGCGTACATGAGCGTGTTCATGGCATCAGTGATCGTCTTCTTGTTCGCCGTGTCTGCATGCGAGAAAAAATGACAATGTGTTGACGAATTGATAGCTTAGCATAGTTAAATCAGATATCTCACCGGTGATGGCCGAAATATCGTAGGGAATAACGCCATTAGGCCATTTGTAATTACCGTAGATGGCCACACCACGTTCAGGATTCGTCGGATCGAAACCATCTGGAAAGAGCATGTCTCCTTCAAACCCACCACCGAGCAACAGTGGGTTGACGCCTTCGTGCATGGGTACACTTGTATCGGCCTCGTATTCCGGAGGAGCGATAAGCTCATCAACCTGCGTGTGCATGTTTTTCAATGATGATGACAGTAAAAGAAAAACACAAGAAACGTACCGGTTTTCCATTGGCGACGAAAGCCAAGCACAAGACGACAAGGACAAAAACGATGGCAGTCATTGGTTCTTGATTTATTTTGCCTACTTGACAATGTGACAATTTCTCATTTTTTTTTGATATTTTCTCACGATTTATAGTAGTCTGAAGAGTATTACATTACATTGTCTTTGCCATATAGGACTCCACTCTCTGTTAATACCTGGCACACGATCAAATCTCCAAACGGTTTCAATTTCCATCGTTATTCCGCGAAAACAACCGACATACCTTAATATATAATTTCCAAGGGCAGCCTCTAATTCACAGATTAGCATGTGATATTTACGGGGCAGCTAAATTTCGAATCGGAATGAGAAATATACGATTGGTAGATGAAAAGGCTAAAGACCGTAAGATATCTTATATTCACATTTAGGATGAGCCGTCGTCGATGTTGCTATCGGATTGCGGGTGTGTGTATGGATGTGACTGACACTTTCCATAATCCATATCCACACCCACACCCATATCCACACCCACACCCATACCCACACCTACACCCATATCCACACCCATACCCACACCCACACCCACACGATCAAATCTCCAAACGGTTTCAATTTCCATTGTTATTCCGCGAAAACAACCGACATACCTTANCCACCGCGCCCCCCCCCCCCCCACCCCCCCCCGCCCCCGCCCCCCCACCCCCCCCCACACCCACACCCACACCCATACCCACACCCACACCCACACCCACACCCACACCCACACCCACACCCCACACCCACACCCACACCCTCTTTGCCATATAGGACTCCACTCTCTGTTAATACCTGTCACACGATCAAATCTCCAAACGGTTTCAATTTCCATTGTTATTCCGCGAAAACAACCGACATACCTTAATATATAATTTCCAAGGGCAGCCTCTAATTCATAGATTAGCATGTGATATTTACCGGGCAGCTAAATTTCGAATCGGATTGAGAAATATACGATTGGTAGATGAAAAGGCTAAAGACCGTAAGATATCTTATATTCACATTTAGGATGAGCCGTCGTTGGTGTTGCTATCGGATTGCGGGTGTGTGTATGGGTGTGACTGATTCTTGTCATAATCCACATCCACATCCACATCCACATCCACACCCACACCCACACCCACACCCACACCCACACCCACACCCATACCCACACCCACATCCATAGCCACACCCGCACCCACACTCACACCCACACCCACCCACACCCATCTACACCCACAGACCCACACCCGATGTGGACTGACTGGTTGAGAGAAAGTTCGGAATTTAATTGGAGCGGATTTCGAATCGCTTCTCCAGTTATGTTTCTTTAGACACAAGGCAATATCAATTGATGATCCTTAGATATAGAGTGAAACAGAAAAATCGTCCTGCTAGAAGTGCTCGTATTAGACTAACTACATGTGTTTCGTTGGTGTGAGAAAGGTGACTAATGCATATTCCTTTTCTTTTCGCTTTGTCTATTAAGTACAGGTAACGTTCGTTCTGTGCACGATAAGAAAAAAATATGACTTGGCATGGCTGTTTGGCTGTTTGCTTATGTCTTCGTTAAAATAAATAGTGAACGATTCATGCATCAGTAGTCACTGCAATAAAAGAGAGGTAAAAATGTGCTCTGCTGGCTTTTTTATCCAGTTTTTTTATTTCGTTTAGATTCATTGCTAGAGTATTCATCGATCCATTTTCAATGCCGGTCCTAGTTGAATATTATTTAACGGCAATTATCACTTTACTATTTCTATGCACCCTGCACTGTTCAAATGAGGTTTTCTCATATCAGTGGTCGTTGCTCTAGTGGAAAGTTTGATATCAAATTCGATTGTATTTTCATTCTTGCGAACGGGTAATGAACTGAGCAGCTTACGAACTAGGATAAACTTTCTTATAGAAGACTATACACTCCTTCTATTAGAAGTTCTGAAATTCGATTGTATCGATAGAGTGAAAGTTTTTTGGAGTATGATTATATTACGCGAAAATCATTTGTACGAAACGCAAACGTTTTTCCTTGCGGATATGGGTGTAATTGTATCTTTGGTTCATCCATACCAACACCCACAGCCACAGCCACACCACACCCACACCCCACACCCACACCCACACCCACACCCACACCCAAGTCATACATTGATTCCTAAAAGTATCTGATGTATACGCTACAATTATAAATGCTTTCGCCGGAAAATTCTCGAGTTATGTCCGATATTTTCTTTCAGAAAAGGGTCTGCGAATCTGTAGGATGAGCGCTACCTTGTGTAGTAACAATAAAGCAAAACGTTAACGTTTTTAATGGGGTCACTGTTTTGCTGTTTCGTTTATTTGTTATTGGATTCTCCAATTTTTTCAGGACATTTTTTTTCTTTTTTTGCCTTCTCTCTGAAAGGTAAAGTGAGAGGAGCAACAAAAAAAAAAGCTGAGGGAGGCCTTGAATGAATGTAAGAGAAATGAAAATTCTCATGCAGAATGAATCTTATAAAGTTGAGACTTATGCAGTGCGAAGAAAAGTAAAAATCATACGTGTATTTATTTTTAAAATTGTTGACTCATTTTCAACGTATACAGCATCATAACGTGAAGCAAACCGTATCAGCAGAGATTCATTTTTACACAATATTATCTCCAAAAGTGCCAAACATTCATGTTAAGACAAGTTTTTTCCTCTCTTCTGGCATTACCTGTGGAAGTTGTCTATCGCATTCTCGACCATCTGGATGAATTCACAATTCTGTGTTCAATTCGTAATGTTTGTGTGCGATTGAATGCGATCATAGATACATATGATCGATATCAGGTAAATGATACTTTTACCATATAATGAGATTTTGATCTTCTATAAAACCTCATGCAATATAACAAATGATCATTTAATTGTTTTAGTTCTTGTTTTTGGAACAGGAAAATCCCAAGGATAATACTTAGAGGATAGTAAAAGTTCTGCCGCCGATAAATAAAAATACAAAGAGAGCAAGAAAGTTTCATTCTGATTTTATTGAATGTTAAAGATAGTCAGCATAATTATTTGTACAATGTTTCGTTCCTTCCAATTTTTTTGCAATATCTTTGACTGTCTTGGTAGCTGAATGAGACAACCATTTTTCAAGTACTTGGTCAGTTAAATTACGCTTGATGTAAACATTTAGCCAATAATAAGATGGCGGAAGGTGAATTTTATCATTTCATTTTTCTCTGAAAATAGAAAAAAGTGACACAACTATACTTTATCTCTACTTTTTGAACAGTCACTCACTGAACTCGACCTCTGCGAATACAAAATCGACGATCAACAAGTACAACGTCTTGCCCATGCGCTGAGCAGCAACACCGTAAATAAACGCTGACTAATTATCTTCTTCGTTTTTATCTTTATATAGTTTTCAAATAGACACTCATCACGATCAAAATCGCGAATAACAGAATCCATGATCAAGGGATTGCCTATTTAGCCGATGCTCTCAAAAATAACACAGTAAGCTATAATTTACTGGTTATCATCTTGTCAATATTTCTCTTTCGCACAGACACTCACCACTCTCAATCTGACTGACAACTCAATCGGAGATCTAGCGACACAGCATATTGCTAATGCTCTTACAAAAAACACAGTACTACATAGTTTAATATTAGTTTTGTGCTCATTTATCTCTGGTTCTTTTGCGTAGACACTTACCACACTCGACCTTAGCTTTAATAAAATTGAACATCAAGGAGCACAACATCTTTGTGATGCTCTGATAAAAAACAAGGTATGACACACATTATTATTTATCTTCGTCTTGATAATCTCCAGTTCTGGCGCAGACTCTCGCCATTCTGAGCCTTCGATGCAATCGAATCGAGGACCTAGGAGTACAGCATCTTGCCAATGTACTCACAGTTAATAAGGTAATGTGAAAATCATGATTCATCCTCATTTTAATTATTTCTGTGTTTTACATAGACGCTTACCACACTGGATCTTTGCGCGAATGAAATTCAAAACGACGGAGTCCAACACCTTGCCGATGCTCTAAAAATCAATACGGTACTTTATTATCTACTAATATTATCGTCATGTCAAACTTCACTTTCTGAACAGACGCTCACCACACTCGACCTAACACACAATGAAATTGGAGAATCAGGAGCAAAACATCTTGCCAGTGCTCTTACAAATAACAGAGTAATGAACAATATTTAGTATTTCCCTTTATGCTAATCATCTCTACTTATCACATAGATTCTCACTATTCTCAACCTAGCACGTAATCACGTTGATGATTCAGGAGCATCGTATCTAGCCAATGCTCTCAAACATAACAAGGTAACAAAAAAATTCACTAATCCTCTCCATAAGGCCAAAGTTTCATTTTCACACAGACAATCACCACACTTGACCTTAATGAAAATGAAATCGAAGATAATGGAGCGAAAAATCTTGCCCAGGCTCTCCTAGTCAACACTGTAAACATACATTTCTTCAGATATGCACAAATACAAATACAACTTGTATTACCTTGAATTCATGTAGGGCGTGGCTGTTGAACAGAAAACCAAGAACCCTATTGATTCTAAGATTTGCTCTCTACTAGATCACAATATATGAGAGTACAACTTGTCAAACTCTGACTTTTTCTCCAGTACATGACAATATATCGTAGTAAAAAAACAATAGATTAGATTATAGATTCTCAATTCTAATTTTATTACCTACTACAAGGTGCTAATTGCACCACGGTGCTGCGGAGTCATAGATAGAAAAGTTTAAAGGTGAAGGTACTGCAGAACCAGATCACGCGGATTTTCATGAAAGAAGATCTCTGTAAGTAGAAAAACAAATTTGATGTATTAGGACACACTCCTGTGTAGTGCACTACTGCAGTGGAGTTCGAATTCCGACCCCGAATTCGAAATGTAATCCTAACTTCAAAAACAGACGAATCAAAATTCTGAGGGAAGGGAGCGAGGAACAGGATCGTACCATCAAAAAGTTGAAATTCAGAATTTTTTCCTTCAAAATCACAAAATAATCAGGTAACGTTTCTTTGAAAATCACAAGCATTACTTTCTGAGCACATTACCTGCTATATTGTCAAGTTGTTAAAAAGTATTTTATCGAGTCTTCTGCATTCGTCTATCCTTTATTTTTATTGGTACTTTACGGAAAATATCGTTTTTACTACTCCGGCTGTTGTGATGTATCTGAGAATTCTCTATATTTCAACTATTCAAAAAAGTGGTAGGTTTTGAAGGGTCACAAGCAATTCGAATACTTAAATTATTATTGTAACAGGTTAAATTCTAAAGAACAAAAATCAGTGAAAACTCTTAGATCTGATTTTTGAATGGCTGTATTCTTTTGGATATTCGAAGTCTCAATGGTTTTCGAGTGCTCACAATTTATTTGAGTACCACAATCTAGAAGAAAATCAGACATATTTTGTGACTTCAGAAACAGCAATCGATTAGACAAGACCTCAAAATTTAAAAAAGCTTGCTTTTCATTAGAAAATCTGACCACCCACCCTAATAGAGAACCTTCGTCGCGCGTAATTATGAGAAATTAAAACGTGTTCTCTCCTTATTCTTCGCAGTATCAAGCACTGATATGAATAAAATGATAATAAACTGCACAAAAAATTTTTTCGAAATTGGAGTTGGAACCAAAAAGTTTGACTCGGTTGATCATTACTCCTGTGGTCCTGGGTCGAGATTCTAATGTTTTACGAGTGTACGTCGATGGATATTCTGGACGAAGCGAGTCGCAGGTTCTAAGCTTTTGGAATGTCATACTCTTTCTATAATGCAATTTCTATTTGTATTTTTGCATCGTTTCATTTCCTAATATTTTTCTTATTTTCGATCTCGAATTTTCAAACAGACACTCACTACACTCGATTTGAGCGAAAATGGAATCGGAGAGCATGGAGCACAATATCTTGCCGATGCACTCACAAATAACATGGTACTACACAATTTGCTACCCATACTCTTCATATCAATCGTTGATTTTTGCGCAGACACTAAGAATACTCAATCTTGAACGCAATCAGATAGGTAGTTCAGGCGCAAAACATATAGGTTGTGCTCTCACAAGCAACACCAACACCGTATTCCATATATTGCCAATCATTTTTATGATCTCAATAATCCACTTTTTATATAGGCACTTACTTCACTCGATCTTGGATGCAATGAAATCGGAAATCAAGGGGTCCAATGTCTTGCTAATGCTCTCGTGAAAAATAACGTAATACACTATTTACTATTCATCGACATCATGCAGAAGTTTCCTTTTCAAATAGACACTTATTTCACTCAAGCTTCGTTCCAATGACATCCGAGATGAAGGAGCACAATGTCTTGCTGTTTCTCTAACAGAAAACAGAGTAAAACACAATTTATTACTTATCTTCACCACCTTAACTGCTGCTTTCTATATAGACACTTACCAATCTCGACCTTTGCGACAATACAATCGGAGATAACGTCGCACAACATTTCGCCAATACCCTGACAAGAAACACAGTAATGCATCATCTACTGTCTCATTTCGTCTTATAAATATTGAATTCTTCAAACAGACACTCATTTCACTCAATCTAAGATTAAATCAAATAGGTAATCCAGGTGCATATGCTCTTGCTGATGCTCTTAGAAAAAACAGAGTAATCGACATTTTACTAATTATCTTCCTCGTATGACTGTGTACTTTTTACATAGACACTTCTCATACTTAATCTCCAAAATAATGAAATCAGAGAGGAAGGAGCAGCAGACCTTGCTAATGCTCTTGCAGACGACACGGTAATATAACTGCTTGCATCCTCTTTTTTTTTTTTGTTTCGATACTATCTTCTCTATACACACAGACAGTTACAACAGTCTACCTTCGTTGGAATTGCTTTGGAGAAGAGGCAAGAGGACGACTGATAGAACTCGCGAATGGAAGCGAGCGGTTACAACTTCTAGGAATTCCTAGTGATTAAGCTTAATTTGGATGATAGCATGCAATTATAAAGAACTTTTTTTTCACTAAATGTCAACTATTTGTAATCTAAAGGAACTCGAATAATTTAATAAATTAACAGTTTTTTTGGTCTTATTTAATCTCAAATTGGTTTCAATCAGATTTTAAAGATGTGAGTTTTCATACATATCTGTTATTCATATTTACGTCCACACTATCTTTTTTAGATTCGATAATTTTTTTCAAATCTACTAAGGACATAACAAAAGTAGTGAGAGTGAAACTTTAATATCTTATAGTAGACTTAAAGAAAATTGATTTCTATATAGTCTGATAGAGAAAACAAAGCAGTATCTTTCTATGATATTTCATCATACTTCAACTAATATCACAATGATAAAATCCCGATAAGATCTGTTTTATTTGCATGTATCACGGTTAGTGAGTATTTTTTTTTGAATAATTTTTGATAGAAATAAGATAGAGAAGTGTGGTTTTCACCGTTGGAAGAAGAAATAAAAATGCATCGAATCGAATATTGTAGGTTCTCTAATATTGATTCCTGAACTATTTTTATACAATTTTCTAACAGTCGACAAAATGTTTTTCTTTTAACAAGGAAAAACCACAAAGTGAGCTTTTTCCACAGATTTTCCTACAAAATTATATAACGGACTCGACTAGAATGCAAAATATTCATCTCAACCTTTTGTACTTTATAGATATTCGTTTAGTGGTTTGAATTTATATTTGATAATTGAAAATTCGCTGTAAACAATATACTAGATAAGTTTGTTCTTAAAAAGATCAATTGAAAATCGTACAAAAAACAGATCGTGAACGTGGAATATAGGGTGTGGATGTCGATGTGGGTGTGATTAAGATGAAGACTAATGCCCACACCCACACCCCACTCAACAGCATCAATATAATTCTTGCAAATTTTTGAGAGTTTCATAACTTTCGCTTCCAATCACCCAATATCGTAGATAGAGAGCAGCGGGTCCAGGTTTTTATGGACCCGGACCCGCGAAAAGCAAAATTGTTGGACCCGGACCCGGACCCGGGCTTGATATATTCGGTCTCGGACCCGTTCGGGTCCAGACCCGTTAAGTGTTTCGCCAATATCTAGCACCCTCTGTATATATGAACAAGTGAAGGCTCATGGTTTTAGCTGACTATTGGTTGCAAGAACAGTTGCCATCGACATCATCAT
>CAJNSZ010000541.1:4494-73261 GCA_905329745.1 Rotaria sp. Silwood2
ATTTTTGTAAAAGCTGCCAAAAAGATGCCCACCCCAAACAGTATTCAGTACTTGTAAAAAAGTTTCAATTCGATCAAACATAGGGCCTCTGAGAAACGGGGCCGAAAAATGGGGTCATTTTCACCGATTGCGACTCCAATATCTCATGAAAGACAGCATGTGGAAACTTTGAGTCTAGCATAACTTTTCATATACTATAGAAAATCTATCTGCCACGAAAGTTTCAAAATTTTCTGATGAGCCATTCTCCAGAAACTCGGGAAAGTTGCTCTATTTCACATGTATTATGTAATTTCTTGTTGACATATACATTTCCTGCAGATATAGTGTCATCATTCTGATAACATTTCTTTTATGAACACACAAATCGTTGTGTATCTATCTTTTATCAAATATCTTAAGAACACTATTCAAATAATAAGACAGTATCCTGCAAAACTTTCCTTAAGATTGTTTCTTTGAAAATAGAATTCATTATTTTCCATGCTCTAGCTTTGATAGATTTCAGCCATTATTTGTTTGATATAATTAGGTATGTCATATGTTCAGTTCAGCAGTTCAAGATAGCTGATTAATCAGGTATTTTCATATCAGTTTAAGTTGATAGTTAAATCATTTGGTTATGATTGAAGTTACAAATAAAAATTAATGTCAACGAAACTTATGTTGCTATTCAAATGAAAGAATTATATCAGCTTGAATAACGAAATGTTAGTGTTAAAAATTAGATTAAGAAATAGTAATTACTATCGATACAGCCATAGGTGAGAGAGAAGTAGGAGACGTAATATTAAATTGACGAGAGAATCTTTTCAATTTCAACTCATTTTTGCCTATAAATATTAAATACTATTCTAATAAAACCTATAAAAAGATTTGGATTTCTATTGAGATTTGACTATGCTATCAAATTTTCATCTGAAACTTTACGCACATAGATCATTTTCCAAGGATAATGGACTGTTAGAATGCTACATATTATAACATTTTAAATATATATTTATAATCAAATATCAGTTTGTATTTTGAAACGAAATCTATTTAATTCATTCTAATTTATTTTAAAATAATTCTAAAATTAAAAATCTTTCTTCATTCTTAACTGAAAGTTAAAATAATTGACTCAAGAAATTTTCAAATCGAATTCGACTTCATAAAAATTCTTATTTCTATAAATACTTGATACACTCTAGTAATGCTTACCGATATGTGTTTTCATTAAAAAGTACTTAGCAGTAGTACACACTTAGGATGTGAATGTATAGAAAATTCACGCCTACATCCAACTTCATTAGGAGAACTTCACTTGATAATTCTCTTGAGCACTTTGATTTCTACGTTGACACTTATTTCATACAAATAATAATTATTTCAAAAGACCACACCATTTCTAATAGGATTAAAAGCAAGTTGCTCTGCACTATATCGTCTATTTGAATACGACGATTTACTGAACATGCATGCTACTAATGAGAGGAAACCATCCGAGACGATACATCAAGTTTTAAATAAGATCCCAGTTATTATGTAGGGGGCATGTTGAGACTAGAAGAATTCTTCTCCATGTACTGCTCTTTTGAAGTTATGATAGTTACACTCAATTTATTACTTTTGGGATGGTAGAATCTCCGAAAGATTTCAGCCAAAAAGAGTAATCTCTTCTCGAGATATCAAAATCTACAAGAACAGTGTATGGAGAAGAATCCTTCTAATTTCAACAGATCTTACACAATGACTGAGGTCTCATCTCAAATGCAAGATATTACCTTAGGTGATTCCCTCGTAACCATTACGAAGTATACCAAATTTTTAAAGTAATTAGATAATCTATTCTATATTTATTCTTTAGGTTATTGGCTAGCTTTTAGAGATGGTGTCTATGATGTAAGTTCATTTGTTGTAAATCATCCAGGTGGTAAACAAATTCTAAAAACTGTTGGTAAACCATTAGAAGCTTGTTGGAAAATATTTACAATTCATCAAATTGAACATGTTTATGAAATATTAGAACATTATCGAATAGGAAATTTACCACCAGGTATTTAAAAACAAAATGACAAATATAATATATTGATTAATATATTTTGAAAAACAAAACTTTTCTAGGTGAAAGAGAAGCTAATGAAAAAAAACAAGAAGAAATTCTCGATTTATTTCAATATGATCCTGAACGATTAAATGCAATAGAAAATTTTTTTATTCGTTCCGAAAGACCTTTTAATGCTGAAACAAAACCTTCTATTCTTGTTTCATCATTTATAACACCTGTTGAAAAATTTTATATACGAAATCATATGCATGTACCATTTGTTAATATCAATCAATATAAATTAGAAATTAGTAATGAAAAATCAATTTATTCAATTTCATATGATGATTTAAAAGATAAATATCCATCACATACAATAACATCAGCTTTACAATGTGCTGGTAATCGTCGTAGTGGAATGAATAATGAACAACAAGGAACAGTACAAGGTACACAATGGTATGTTGGAGCTATTGGAAATGCTCGTTGGACAGGTATTAAATTACGTGATGTTTTGGAATCATTTGGTCTTGATAAAGAAGGAAAACATGTTCAATTTATTGGTCTCGATTGTGATACATCAGAAAGGTAATTTTTTTTAATAAGTTTATTTATAAACAATTAACTTCTTTTTTTTTCTAAAGATGTTATGGTGCATCAATTCCAATAGAAAAAGCACTTAGTGATGATGTATTACTGGCATATGAAATGAATGATGAAACATTAACAAGTGATCATGGTTATCCATTACGTGTACTTGTACCAGGTACAGTTGGAGCACGTAGTGTTAAATGGGTTAATCGAATTGTTGTTTCGGATAAAGAATCAGATAGTCATTGGCAAAAAGCTGATTATAAAGTTCTTTCACCATCTATAAAAGAACCACAACAAACTGATTATGATAAAACACCTGCTATACAAGAATCAAATGTTCAATCAGCTATTTGTTATCCAGCATCGAATGATGATGGAAATAAAGTTAAAATTTTATCAGTTAAACCAAATAATGATGATATGAAAAATAAAAGACTTACAATTAAAGGTTATGCCTTAAGTGGAGGTGGAAGACAAATACATAATGTACAAATTAGTCTTGATCATGGGTAAGTGTAATTTATTATTCAATGAAAGAACTCTTTTAGGATTTATTCAATCCAAAAATATTTTCGTTACATTCAAAAGTGTTTTTTTTTTGTATGTGAAATCGCATCAAAACAGTTCAATTTAATCATCTATCATTTTTCTCTTAGTGCAAGATAAGTTATATAAATTATAGAAGTTATTTCATATTACTCTATTGAGATTGTATTTAAAATATTTATTAATGTTTAAACATGAAGTTTAATAAACGCAACAAATTAAATTCTTCAGTATTTACAAAGAGAATAAGGAAGCTAGCAATATGTGTATTTAAAAAAAAAACATCAAATAATTCATGGAAAGATTAATAACTTTCATATATGAACTATAGATCTTCGTCAATAATAGTTCGAGGCATTTGAGCATTGTTAATCAATTATGTAAGATATATAAATAATTTCATAGCAATTATTTCTTGTCATGATATATATAATCAAGAAATTATTTTAACAAATATGTTTCCTTTTGCTAGACACTCGATTAATATTCTTTATAAATTTTTTATTTAACATTTTACTTTAAAACTATTTCAGGCAATCATTTGTTCTTGATAAATTTTTATAATAGTCTAGAAAATAGCTATGAATAAATTAATTACTTATAGAATTCTAATAATAGAATATAAAATGATTGCACTCGGATATACGTTCATACATCATTGAGAATAAGTCTTCTGTGTGAATGAGAAAAAAGATATATCGAAGCACAGAAAATAAATCAAAATTAAAAAGTAAAAGATTTCTAAATATATATATATGAAATTATAAGAAGATTAAAAAGAAAATAATTTATTGTTAAATGAATAATAATTTTCAATTTGCTATAGTATAAAAGTATATTATTACAGATGAAAAACAAAAAAATTAGTATTACACATAATTCATCATATATATTGAATTTAATTCAACTTGAAAGATTTAATCTATTGAAAAAAGAAATACAAATTAAAATTATTTTAGAAAAACATGGTTTCAAGCTGAACTTGAACAACTTAAGCAACCATATATGCGTGCATGGTCATGGACCCTTTGGACTTATCATATACCTTTGAATAATATGCCTTCTAAACCATTTGATATTGTTTGTCGTGCAATGGATACTCATTCCAATTCTCAACCAGATAGTCCATTAGGAATATGGAATATTCGTGGTCTTATGAATAATTCTTGGCATAAAGTAACTTTCCAAATCGATGAAAATTTTTTAAAAGCAAAAAGTCAATGAATACCAGTAAATTTTTTTCACATTTGATTGATTAAATTTCTAAGTTTTTGTTTTTTTTTTTTTATAAATTGATTGGTGATTTGATTTGTTTTTTTATAAAAAAAAAGAAATTTTTTTTTTTTGTGATTTCCTTTTCTTTTAGAAATTTAGAAATATACTAATAAAATATATATTTAGTTAACAATATTTTGTCCAGAAATGTTTTGCAACATAGTTTGTTTATTTTTTAAATATGCAATCGAATGCTCAACATTGATTAAATAAAAAAAAAAAAAAGATAATATTTTTTTGAACACATCTGATGGATTTTTTAGAAAACTAAAAATAAAGGTATACAAAAAGAAAATGACTAGTTTTCGTTCTATCGGAAGTCAAACAAAAATGTTTATATCTGAAATTCATCTTCGTGCTTATACATCACGAAAAACTTTGAATAGACATTTTCGAAGAAATCTCATTAAATTATCAACAATAATTAAAATAGAATGTCGTCTTTATTCACCATAATCCGTTTGAAAAAGATTAAAAAGAATAAAATAAAAGATGTTGTCATTTTTCACTCTTTGACATCTTATTAGTTTCTCTTCCCGAAAGAAGTAATTTTTTTAAGTATTGAAAGGATCTATGGAACTCTATCATTCTACTTAACATCTCATGAATGTTTCATTATAACTCCTTTCAAAATGATGAGTTTGAATAACGACATCTCTTTACTTTAATTATTGAGGACAATTTAATGATACTTGTTCTAAAGAGAACTTCAAACTTTTTATGATTTAAGAGTAATAAATATATATACGAAATAGATATCATTAAAAACAATTTTGCTATTTTCGGTGTAATGAGGAGTAGTAATGTGCTATATTATTTTTTTTATTTTTAATTTACTAAGAACTCATTAGACAAGGCCAAACAATTTTTTTATTTGATTGATCTTGAGAATTTGATGGTGTATTTAAAAAATGAACTGAAGATTTTTATTGTGGATGTATACAGAGGTACACATAAAAAACACTTTGTAACACTAAGTGTATGATCTCGATAATTTGAGAAATAATGAGTTATTTTGCATACAAAATTTTCCATTATATCAAGAGCACTAATGGGCCAACTATTCAACTCGGACGAATATTCAATAGTGCAAAAACATCATGGGAAATAAAGAAGAGAAAAACACTATTTCACTTATTCCAAGAAACATTAACATTTTTTTCTTATTGAATACATTTTCTAATGTACAGTCCCTTTGTAACTATGATGTACTATTTTTTTCACCATTGTTGAAACAACATTTAAGAACCAAAAATCAGAAAACCTATGAATGTATCTCTTCAATAAGTAATAACGATATATATATGTCATCAAAAAGTAATTAGATGTAATTTATCCTCTTGATGTTCGCATATGCGCCTATTGATTCATATTAATAGTTAATAATTAACTATATAGCAAGAACAGAGAAATGAAATCGAAGTTCATTTGTACCGGTTAGAATATGAGACAAAATCTCTAAGGAATTATTTTGACAAAGACTTGTCAAATTTCATAGTAGTTCATTAATATCTCTAGCTCTCACATACTACGAACATTGAAAAGGTTTTTGAGCTACATTATTGGCCTTTAATACTATTTAACAATTAAATACTTCGATCACTACTAAAAATTAAACAAAAAAAATTTTGATATTTTCCCGACGAATAACTATTATTAGACAAATTAACTTTTAACGATAGCAATTTATAGTATCAGAAAAGTCTATGCACATTTATCAACATCACAATTCGATATATGCCAATAATGACTAGATATTTCATGTCGCATTTAGTGAAAACAAATGTGAAGAAAAAACTATTGAATTAACATGAGATCTAATAATAATAAAGATTTCTTATAGTATTTTTGTGTACCCGTAAGAAATAAATTGATGCCTGAAAACAAAGAGAAAAGGTAATTTGATAGGAGAATATCTTTATATCTTGTTGCGCTTTTGCATTTTTCTTTTCAAGGATCTAAATACATGCGATGAGTAGGATAACTCCTTTTCTTTTTGTTTCTTTTATTATCAATTGCGATAAAAAAAAAAAAATGCGCCTTCAATATAAATTATTGTCATTTCTTATAAATATTATAGGTAACTATAGTTTTGTAATTGAATTGACAGGATAAATGAAAAATTCTCTTTATCTCTATATGATTGAACATTCTGAATCCACACAGACAAAAAAAAAAACACTCACGACAGCATTCCATTTTATTTATATAGGTAATTTTTTTGTCTGAAAAAAAAAAAGGAAAATTATTTTTTCTTTTCTTTTTGATAATATACAGAATTTTAAGTATTTGATGTTTATAATAATATCTGTTTAATGTTCGAAGTCAAAAAGCAAATATTATTCGGTCGTTGACAGTTTTGTCTTCTGGTTTTTATTTTCTTAATAAATTAACATTCAAAATATTTTCTATTGATAGTGTTTTATTTTTATATAACAAAGTGTAGAAAAAAAAAAGATTTTCTATAGTTAAATTTGATTATTATGATAAAAATATTTTGAAAATTATATTTTTAGAAGTTGATAATTTTGTCTATTCTTTTTTTTTTTATTTTAATTTTGATTAGATTCTTATATACTTATTTTACTGTTTGACACTATTTCAATAGCAGTTCATTATAGAGTTAAGTATGTAATCCTATATTCATTTCCTTCATTCGTTTACTATGTAAGTAATCAGTGTTCTTATGTTGTGTTTTTTTTCTATGTAGTTCATTGCGTTTATTTTCTAATGATATAAAACAAACAGATCACGTAACAGTAAGACATTATTTGCATCTTAAATAAGTGCATATGATTTTTTATTATTCAACTCAATAGGTAAAATATTTTGAAAGTTTTTTATGATAATTCTATAAAAAATTTTCTCATAAATGTTTGTAACTTCTTCAATTTTATAATTTTCGTTCGAAGCATGAAATAACAATAGATATGCGCAGTAATTTTTATGCATAATTATAAGAATTAGATTTCAAATGCGTTGGTTGTTAATTATTCTCTTATATTTATGATTACTCTATAAAAGAATATATTTAGTAACAGTAATACTAACATAATCTGACTAATTGTTCATAACATTTACACAAGTTATTTTTTGTTGCTTTTTCTTGTTAATATTATCAAGCTTCAAGTTAAAGATAACCGCCTTGAGAAATATAAATGTTTTGCAATAGAGAAAGTTTTTTTGTTTTTTTTAATAAACAATTTTTTATTTGTGAACTATAGAAATATTTCTCTTAAAATCATTTTATGAAAACTTGATGATGCATTTTTTTTTCTCATCACATTTATTTGTATCATAATTAAATTATTTTATATAGAACTAGAAATAGTTCGTTCCTAGAAACACATTATTGAGTCGAATATTTGAAATTTATGTCTCGTAATATATTTTTTTTTTTGTTATTATTCAGGTCATGATATATTTTATTTACTAAAATTCTAAAACAACAAATAAATTAGTTAATTATTTGCATATCAGTATAGTATATTGTTTTGTTATTAAGGATTTATTCGTTTTAATCTTGTTCTTGAATTGTTAATTACCATGACCTCGGATATTATATATGGGACGAAAAAACAAAAGTAAGTGAAATAGAATAATCAAGCACGTCATTATTTTCTCACGTTAATGATCATATATTTGATGTAGGCTATATGAAAGGAAAAAAAAGAAAAAGATATAATAAAATCTTATTTTCTATTGTTATTAAATGAGCTATCAAACAATACTTCATTTGGTAAAACGATGTTATTATGATATATATATATATATATATGTAATAAAGAAAAGAATGTCAAAATAATCTTAAATCTATTTGATAAACAAAGTTTATAAAGAAAAAAAAAAAAGTTTTTTTCTTTAATGTTTATTTAATATATTTATAATTAATTTTTCATATTTTAGATTTCAATAATGTCTTACATAGAAAATACAACATTAAGTAGTTTAAATACTACTTTAAAACAAGCTACATTTTCATCTTATTCAAGTCCATTAAATTTTTTCTTTAATCATATTTATTTATTATTATTAGTAATTATTGGAAGTATTGGTAATGGTTTTGTTATTATTGTTTTTGGTCAAAGAGCATTACGTACAACAATTGTATCTGTTGGTTCGAATATGTCTGTTTATCCATTTTTATTTTATATGGCCATATCGGATACAATATATTTATTTATTTTATTCTGTTTATGGCTATCTAATTATAGAAATATTCTTCATCGACCAATAATTTGTCAATTAACATTATATTTAACATATGTGTGCAATTTTATTAGTGCTTATTATACAGTATCATTTACTGCTCAACGTTTATTTGCTGTTGTAAAACCATTCCGTGTTTCTCATGTGCTTTCATGGTATCGTTCTCGATGTTTAGCATTATTAATAATCTTAATTGCTTGCTTAATTTATTCATATTTACCATTTCTTATTGGAATTGTTAATGGACGTTGTTATTCATTAGAACATCTACGTTGGATAAATGAATTTATGGATATTGTTGATTGTATTATAGTTTTTCTTATACCATATATTGTAATTATTGTAATGAATACAATTATATTAATATCATTAAGACGTATGAAACAAACAGAACATGAATTTTTATTTCAAAATCATTCGCATTTAAATAAAATACGTGAAATAACACGTCGTAATGCATCACGTAAAATGACAAAATTATTATTAACTGTTTCAACATCATATTTAATTATATGTGCACCATATGCATGTATACATACATGGCGTTTATTATATGGAGATGAAAAATTTCAAACAAAATTAATAAGACAATTAGAATATTATTTTCATTTAATTTATCAAATATCATTTGCAATAAATTTTTATATTTATATTCTATTTGATTCAAAATTTCGACGTGAATTAAAACGTTTTTTTATGAAATGTAAAAGACATATTCATCATTATTTTCGACGTCGAAGTTCATATGAACATGAAGATTCAAATATTCAAAATAATTCATCAACTTTTGAACATTTTCAATTAATGGGTCGAACTTCACCATGTACAACTTTAACAACAAGTGGTTTTACATTTGGATATAAATGCAAACAGAACAAAACATTTTCTTCAGGATCATAAGAATACGTTTTCTTTTTTTGCTTCTCTCTCTCTCTCTCTTCGTATTGATGTATACATATATATATATATATATAAATGTTTGTTGTTGATTAAAAATCAAATAAAGAAATTTGAAACGTGAAACAGATAGATCTTATCTAATCAATAGATGATGATGATGTGTGCACGATCAATCGAATAGTTTATTTGAGTAAAAAAAAAAGTAAATATGCGTTTCTCATCAAGTTCGATTTGTAAGTAGAGAAAATTTATAAAGTTCTAAAGTCTTCTTAAAAAAAAAAAAAAGAAATCTTTTTGTTTTTTTTGATGAGATTATTCGAATAATAATTGAATCGATCATTATTCTGTAAATCTATTCTTGTTTTTCTATATGTCCATTTAGACATATACGGGATGGAATTATTTCGTTTGTGATTATTCATATCATCAATCATCTCAGTTATATGTATCTATCATGGCTTATGAGAAAATTGAAGGTGTGTTTTAATAAAATTTCATAATTTAAAAATAAACCTGTAAGATTTATTAAGTTTAGTATGATTTAGATCAGAGATAGGACCCGTCTGGTTCCATCGCTGATATCAATATTTGTTTACTATTCTTTTTTATATCTATTTTTATTATTATTTTTACAAACAGTATTTTTATACATATTGTTTAGAATTTCGTTTTTTTTTCTTCTTTTTACAAGAATGACAAACTATGGTATATATTATCTATTCTGAAAAATATATATTCTACAAAGGCGTCCTAAAATGTTCGTCATAAGGCAAAAACACGAATATTGTTTAATCAGTTGAAAGCATTTTTTATATTTTTATGATCATATATGCCTTGAAGTTTTATTCTATGCGTATATATTCAGGTGAACATCTGCGGCTATGGACTTTAGAATTCAAATAAATTAATTTAACGTCACAATATAAGTTACGTATAGCTGTAAACCAAAAATTGTAAAGGTCAGCTGAACACTAGAATTGCGAGATAAAAAAATTATTAATCAGTACTCAATTATTTTATATTTAACCCATTCGCGGCGATGGATTCCACAGGTGGAACCCACTATAGGGTGGTTCAAAAGCTTGTTTATCATAGAAGAAATTGAATATTTATGCCATCCTTTTACCAAAACAGCTGATTTTTTTACTGTTGATAGAGAAATGTTCATAGTTCATATTGATAAGAGAAACATCGATAAAAGTTGTGTTGAAATACTACATTTGCTATAAATAAAGAAATGAAACTTTTCACGAATTATGAAAAACCCATATTCATATCGTCACGAATGAGTTAAACTTTATGATCACATAGAACTTGCGTCGAATCTCATATTTACTTTTTTTTTTACTCAAATAAACTATTCGATTGATCGTGCACACNAAAATGAGTGTTTTTCGCTCACAGTCGGGAACCGCGATTGTGAGCGAAAAACGTCCACTTTTTTTATTTTTAAAACACTTTTTCATGCGTTTAAACGCGTTTTTGAAAGAGTTTGTCTGCTTGGGAGGAGTACTGCACGAGTGATGTACCCATTTATAGAGATCAACATAAGAATAATTTATGAAGAAAGTTCTTATTTTTTTTTTCGAATAAATTCGCTCTTATTTAAATGGTTTATCAATAAATATACAACGAAAACTAATGTGTGTATATGATGCATAGAATTTAATTCAAAAATAAACCTTTTGTAATATCTTTTTCAAATCTTTCAGACGATAATTATTATTACAAATATTTGTTTTAAACCAAAGTCTATATGATAAAATTTTAACTAACATACTACAATATTATTTAACAAGAAATATGTAAATTTTTGTTGAATTTTCTAGTATATATGTACTGTTTGCTTATTGTTCACTTTTCTATATGACTTATGTAATATGAATATCAATTCTAAACAATGAAAATTTCCAACAAATTTTCTCGATTTGTAAAAAAGAAAAAAAAAAAAAACATCATTTTCATCTTTAATATTTATCTACACACGCCGTGCATATAGTTATCTTTTTGTTGCCTCATTTTGCTTACACCTACTAGTCAGTACCTTTAGTTTATATGTTTATCTTTATTTCTTTTCAAATATCTTTAAACGCGAATAAGAAATAGTTATCAAACAACGAAAAAAAGAAGCTCTTATCATATTGATTTAACGTGACCCATCTAACATTTTTTTTGTTGTCTTTTTTTTTTTTTTTATTCATTTAGCAACGATTACAAGTTACACAAAGATGTCCAACACTCTAGGAGCAACACTAACAACAAAAGAAGATGAAGCAAAAAAACTTGCAACTGCACCAAATGGTTTAGGAGCAAAAAAATTTGAAGGTGATGGATTTCCATTTAGAGCTAAACTTATTGGTATGGAAGATTTATCAATTGATCGTGATGAAAAAGTTTGTCTCGATTCAATGTTTAAATTAAAAGCTGTTGTACGTGCTCGTGGTGAACATAAACAAAAAATTCAATTAAATTTAACTATGAGTGCTGTTAAAGTTATTGATGAAGCCACGAAAGTATTGAAAAAAAAAAAAAACAGAAAATCTTTTTTTTTCTTTTATTCATTTAAAATCTGTTTTGTTTTTTTTTGTAACATTTTAGGCACAAATAGCTATTCATGAAATTGAACGAATATCATTTGTTGTTATTGATCCACGTGATACACGTGCATTTGGATATATTTATAATACATCTGATGATCGTCATCAATTTTGGGCTATTAAAACTGAACGAGCAGCTGCTGTAACTGTACTTGCTCTTAAAGAACTTTTTGAATTGGCTTTTGAACAATATACAAATGCTGAAAAAGCTAAAGGACTTAATGAATCAACAGTAACAGCAACACCAACTGCACCTGTTACATCTCCAGTACAAGTATAGAACAATTTTTCGAAATTTTTATTGATTAAACTAATTTATTGAATATTTTTAGGCACCACCACAGAATGTTCCTGTTTATTCACCGCCACCACCAACACAAACAGTTCCTGTTTCTACGCCACAACCAGATATTTTTTCTGCTCCAGTACTACCACCACCATCATCAACAACAACAACACCTACTCCTGTAAATGTAACAGTAAGTATTCTTATGATTGAAAGAAATTTCGTATTTTGTTTTTTTTTTGTAGTCAAATCTTCTTGATGGTGATATTTGGGGAGACACTTCTACTCCACAGGTTACGCAAACAACACAATCAATATCTGATGATATATTTAATTTAAATGAACCACCTTCAATGGTTACACAACAGCAAGAATCAAAACCAGTTGATGTAAGATTTTTGAAATCTAATTAGAATTAAGAATTTCTTTTCGTTTTCTTTTTTATTTTTACATTATTTTATCTTATCATATTCAATGTTGAATGTAGTAAATGAAAAAGAAAGAATTCACATGCCTATTGTACTTATTCATAGGTATTATTTTTTTTAATATTTAGGCTTTGGAAGATATATTCAGTGTAATGTCAACAGTAACTCAACCACCAGTTTCTACTGGATCTAGTAATGCATTATTTGATGTATTTTCTAATCCTACGCCAGTTCGTGCTCCACCACCAGTTAATCCATATAATAATTTTTATTCTCAACCAACACAACCGAATATTTTAAATGCTGCTCCAACATTCAATCAACCTCCACCAATGGCTTTTACAACAATGTCGTCTCCACAACAATCACAAACAAATTTATTAAGTCCTTCACCTATTTCACCGGTTGCTCCACCATCAGTAACCAATCCATTGGCTGGTCTTGATATTTTTGGAAGTTTAGCACCATCATCAACAACAGCAGCAGCAGCAGCAAAAACAACACGAGACTCATTTTTTCCTGCAACATCAACAACTAAAACAATTCAACAAATGCAAATGGAAAAACAGGTTAGTATAAATAAAATATAATATTTAAAAAGGTCTATTGTAAATAAATATAATATAGTTTAATGGATTTTTTCGAGTAAGTTTGTCTTGTTCTAATATTTAGAATGTCACATTGCATGTCATTTTTTTTTTTTTTTGTTTCACATACATTTTGTTTATTATTTATTTTATTATTAATAATTATTTTCTTTTAATTTAGTCTTAAACAAAGGAATATTTATCATCAAGACGATTTATATTACAAAACAGACCTTCTTTTCTTTTTTTAATTATGCATTTTTGTGTATCCAATGAAAAAATAATAAATTTAGTACACAAAATATAACTATATATCCTATTTCTTTTTCTTTGTTTTTTTTTGTTCATTAAAATAAAGATAATCAATTGAATCTTTTTATCTTTTGAAAATAATCAACAAATTATTGAAAGGATATTCACATACTTCAGGTATAGTTAAAGTTTTATCAAACAGATTTGTGTTGACTAGAAAACAGACAATGATTTTAAATGGATATTTTTCAATTTAAATACTTTCTTCGAAATCGAAAAAATGGATAGTTTTGATAACTTTTGTGAAAATTATATTAATCATTGCTATTTCATTTTCAACAAGTGAATCATATTAAGGGTAATAATAAGTATAATCGTCATATAAGATCAACCTGCAAATATATATATACGTAACAGTATCGATGTATATAAAGCATAATCATAATAACGATGACAACAAAAATATTAAACAAAATCCTTTTTTTTTTTTGTATGAAAAACATGACCAATATGATAATATCAAAAAAGATAACTTCAATCATTAATCCTAATATATAGCCTTGGTCTAATTTTGTAGCATATACCTGATCAATAGACAGTGATACATGTGAATAATATTCTTTTTACATATATGTACAAAAAGATAAAAGCGCAGAAACAAAAGGAAAAAAAGAACATCGCGGAGATCGATTGAAAGAAGGTAAGAGGTAATTTCTTTCTCCTCACATATGTACCTTTGCACAATAAATAAGACGAAAATAATAATGAAAAGTCGAATACGACCGCTTGCATACAAATAATGATTATATACATCGATATGCAATAGACGATGGAGAAGTTACGTATGGTAAAACTTATTTCATTTTAAGCTCATCAATAACAAGTAGTAGCTACCAAAACAAAACACCACATAACAGTTGGTTTACTGTTAGGTAAAAAGCAAAAACAGTACATTGGT
This sequence comes from Rotaria sp. Silwood2, assembly GCA_905329745.1. Classification (NCBI taxonomy): domain Eukaryota; kingdom Metazoa; phylum Rotifera; class Eurotatoria; order Philodinida; family Philodinidae; genus Rotaria; species Rotaria sp. Silwood2. The sequence continues at coordinate 19,156 of CAJNSZ010000541.1, forward strand.
TGATATATATCATATATATTTTGATACTTTTTTTTTGTTTCTCTCCATTCTATAGGATTGTATACAATAAAAAAAACTTGTATCTTTGGAACGGTACAAAAAAAAAAACAATAATAATTCTTTGAAAAATTATCTTTTTTAGATATTGAAAAAAAAAATATGAAGAATTGTATTATTCTTCTTTTATTTATTTCTTCATTTCAATTCTCAATATCAAATCGAAAACAAACTCGTTATAATACAATACAATTGAAAAGAATTATTGATATATTAAAAAAACAATTTACAGATGAATTTGAAGGACAAACATCAATTAATCATAATAGAGCAAATAGCAATAATAATTTTAAAGAATCAGAAAATTATGAAACTGAAGTTGATCCTAATGATCATGTTGATATTGAATTATGGAATAAATTAAATGAACAAGATATGAAAAATATGCCAGAAATTAATGATTATTCAGATGAAATTGTGGCTATAAAATGGTTAAAATGGTGTGTTCGAATAGAACAACGATATAATCAAGTAAGATAAGCAATACAGTTTCATTAATTTTATTATTTAAATACTATTTAGGTAGGTGCTCTTCTCGAATGGAATTATGAAACAAATATAACTGAAGAAAATCAAAAAGCAATAACTAAGCAAAATCTTATTCAAACACCATTTAGTCGTTTAGCATTATCGTTAGCTAAAGAATTTAATGAATATATGAAATATTCGAAAAAGGATGATTTAAAACGTATATTTGGTCGTTTAGCAACAGGAACAGTTAGTAATAATGATGATGATGTAAAGAAAACTTCAACATTACATGGTCAATTAGAAGATATTTATGCTACAACAGAAGTTTGTGAATTAAATGATAAAAAAAAAGGTTATAGACTTTCACCATATCTTGAACAGGTAATTCAAATTGAAAAAAATTATGATCGTTTATTATGGGCATGGAAAGGTTGGCATGATGGATGTGGAAATAAAGTTCGCCCAGTTTATTTACCATTTGTTGACTTATTGAATAAAAATGTTAAAGAAAATGGTTATCATGATCTATCTGTAAGTGTTTCGATTCGAATAGATCATGTTTAATATTTTTCGAAAGAGACAAACCTTAATAAGACTAGTTTATTGTGAAAGTTTCAGATTTTTCTATGATGTATTCTCTAAAATAAGAACATCGAAGTTTATCATTTTACATAAGTGGATTGAAAAACATACCTTTATCATAGACCGATGTTGGAGTAAAAGCAATGAAAAGTTCTAAAATTTTCCTAATAAATTATTCTCATTAAAATCTATCTCTATGCAAAGTTTCAAGTAGAAATTCTAAACTAAGTTTTCATGATATTCTTGAGGTGAACCACGACAATTCTGATAGAAATCACAGCATATTAGCATGAATGAGCTATTAGTCCGAACTCAAAATCACTTCCACACTAAGAAACATTCCCAGATAAATTTCATAGTTTTATTTATGTATCATTCTAATTTCAGTCATATATTTAATTAAATTTGATGAAGATAGTCTAATGACAAATTCTTGTATAAAACAGAGAGATAAATTAGAAAGAAATATTTCTCATGCAAGAGACACTAGATTTATCGCAGTGTTTTTTGAATATATCAGTACTGTTTAACATACACTACTGGCTAGCTGAATGTTCTGCTAGTTTCCCAAGCAGCGGTCAAGATTCACAATTCTGATAGAAATACAACGAGAAAAGCCTCAGAACAATTCCTGTGGGACCGAAATGTAAAACAAGGTGTAACTATTGTTGCTAATCTTACGGAGATTGTTTTATTCTATTCATTTTATAGCATATTTATTCACTATTGCCATACTTAATCCTTCAGAAATGCAATCAGAAAGTAGGGTACGTATTATAACAAGACGTTATTCACATACGGTCTTTTATCCTTTATTACAAAGCGTCTACCACTTTCTGTCGAAGAAAGCTCTACATATTTATCTCTACAGTTCAATACTCCTTTTAAATCGTGTTTTACAAAAGTTGTTCTTATAATAGTTATTCATTTATTATTTTATTTATTTATTTTTATCAGGAAAAATGGATTGCAGAGTATGAAATGGGGAGTGTCACCGAATTTGAAGGTGTTATTGATGAAATATTAAAAGATATCATGCCATTATATGAACAATTACATGCATATGTTCGAGGTCGTTTATGTTCAAAGTATCAAAATCGTTTTGATTGTAATGGACCTATTCCAGCTCATATTCTTGGTAAAGTTCTATTCTTTCTTTTCTACTATTCATGTGCCATAATTCAATTATGAAATCTTGATAGGAAATATGTGGGCTCAAACATGGCATGATCTTTTAGATGATATTATTCCTTATCCTAATGCTCCACTTATTAATATGACAAAAGTATTAATTGAAAAACGATTTTCTATTCATCAATTATATACAACAGCTGAATCATTTTTTACATCAATTGGTCTTTATCCAATGACACCAAAATTTTGGGCTCGTAGTATGTTTGAAAAACCGAGTGATCGTGATGCTGTTTGTCAAGCATCTGCAACAGATTTTCGATATCATGATGATTATCGTGTAAAAATTTGTACTGAAATTAATGATAATTATTTTTATACAATTCATCATGAAATGGGTCATATAGAATATTATATGGCTTATAAAGAAAACCAACCATATGTTTATCGAAGTGGTGCTAATTCAGGTTTTCATGAAGCTATTGGAGATACAATTGGTATATTTGCAAGTAAGTTTTCTTTATCATTTTGTTCACATGAATTTTTTCTTATGTTTTATATTCTATTAGTTTCACCTGCACATTTAATAAAATTGGGTTTTCTTGATGAAGAAGATGTGAATTCTCATTATGAAATTAATTTTCTATTACGTATAGCTTTACAAAAAATTGCTTTTCTACCATTTAGTTATGTGATGGATAAATATCGTTTCTTACTATTTCGGGATGAAATTGATCGTAAACATGAATTAAATTCTAAATGGTGGTCATTACGTATTCAACATGGTGGTATAATGCCACCTATATCTCGAAATGATAAAATTAATTTTGATGCAGGTGCAAAATATCATATACCATCAAATGTTCCTTATTTAAGATATTTTATTGCTCATGTTCTTCAATTTCAATTTTATCATGGTATGTGTCGATTACAAGGTGTTACAAAACGCTTTCATATGTGTGATATATATGGAAATAAACATGTTGGAGAAAAATTTAAAGAAATGTTATCTATGGGAAATTCAAAACCATGGTCAGAAATCTTGAAAAGTCTAACAGGAGAAAATAAATTAGAATCAAAAGCTATGTTAGATTATTTTCAACCATTATATGATTGGTTAAAAATGGAAAACTTAGCAAGAGGTTATCCTATTGGATGGATATAATACAATATATATAGAAAGTTTGTTTTTGTGTAGCTCACTTATGTCTTTCTGTGATAGTGATCTAATTAATATTTACAATGTATCGGAAAATATTGAAATAAAAGATAATACATTATTGAAGTGCTTGAAATCATTTATTAAAAATAGTCTATATGTAAAGCATTATGATCTACATTAGGTAAATCAATGCATCATTGAAAAGAAGCTTTTATAACTCAATAAGTAATCATAGATATATCTAGTATAATAACTACAAAATAATAAGAATCCATCAATAGTTGTAAGTATGGTAATAAGACATCTATTTTGTATTGTTTCTATGGTATTGATTTTAATATACAAGCTTATTTTCAAACCAAGTTATAAGTTCATGTATAAATATAATGTATTATACGTATAAAAAATAAAAGTAAAAACAAGAGACTTGTATCTAACTGCCGATGATCTCTGATATAAATAGGAGACGAAATATCATGTTTCATTTATCCATTGAACAAAACAAGCATACACATGTATTTTTTTAGCTGAGAATGAAAGAGATGTGAGAGTATAGACTACTTGACAATCGTAATAACTAATTAGTCGCTTACGATTTTTAGCAATTGAAAGCGAAGAACTTCGAACATCTTTTTGCTTGATATTATACAAGATAAACAATTTTAAAGTCCATCAAATTCATAGAACAGGGACAAATACACTTATCGACCCCCCGTTATGTATTGACCTAACTCGACTATATTAGCCTCTGAGGAGTTCATTAAAAGTATTCTCAAGGGCCCCAGACCAGTAGTTTAAGAGATAGCGTGTATTTGTCCCGCTTGATACAAGTCTTAGAAAGCATCTCCATAGCTGAGGGTGAAGGCAAAATCTTCATACAGCCGCCAAAGAGCATCTCAATAGCTGAGGGTGCCACGAAATCGTGAACCACATTTAAAGGGCATCTCCATAGCTGAGAGTGCCATAAAACAATATTTCATGGCACCCTCAGCTATGGAGATGCCCTTTGGTGGCTGTATCAAGATTTTGCCTTCACCCTCAGCTATTGAGATGCTTTGTGAGGCTTGTCTCAAGCGGGGCAAATACACGTTGTCTCTTAAACTATTGATCTGGAATCCTTGGGAATACTTTTAATGAACTCCTCAGAGGCTAATATAGTTGAGTTAGGTCAATACATAACGGGGGGTCGATAAGTGTATTTGTCCCTCAAACAAAAAAAAGAAATTAAGGATATAGAATGAAAGCCCACCGAGAATCACTGCAAAAATCTTTATAGGGTTTTTATTTTGTGAAAATCTAAGAAAAAGAAAAGAACAGTTTATTTTTAATGCTTGATTCAATGATAAACAAAAGAAACTAACACAACTACGAATAAAATATGTTTTATTTTTTTTTTTTTTGAAGAAATAAAACTGAAACTAGCCAGGTGGCCAATCGAGTTGTCGTCCACCAAGTACATGTATATGAAGATGATAAACACTTTGACCACCATTTCGTCCATTGTTAATAACTAAACGATATCCATCTTCATTAAGACCTACTTTTTTAGCAACTTGAGCAGCAACAATTAATAAATGACCAAGTAACTTAAAAAAAAAAAGAAAGAGCAATCGAAAACTTCAAAATAATTTAATCTACTTGTTCATGTGATTGTGTACATGATGATAATTGTGTAATAGGTTCTTTTGGTATAACTAAAAAATGTGTTGGTGCTTGTTTATTTAAATCATGAAATGCAACACACTAAGAATAAAAATTATTCAAATTTTGTTTTAGATTTTTTGTTTGAAAAAAAAAGAACCTGATCATCATCATGAATTAAATCAACTTTAATTTCTTTACGTGCAATTTTACCAAAGATTGTATCTTCAGTTGGTTTGGCCGTTTGAGCTTTTGCTATCTCATCCGACATACTTATCTAAAATATTTACAAAGATATATTTATTATAAACAATTGAGATCAAAAACAAAAATTAATTTTTTTCTAGAAACAAAGAAAAAATGTATTTAAACAGATGATTGACGATAATTTTTTGTTTGTAGAATTTTGATACCACACATTGCACATATACCTAATTTATAAGCACAACCTAATAAAATATGTAGTTTTGTTTGTAAAATATTGATTTCATTTATAAATACAAACCTTGACAATAAGTACTACCAGGTTGATGAATTGTTGATTTACAAATTTTACATTTATTAAATTTAGTTGTGTATGGACTATATCTATAAGAATAATAATAAATTAAATCATTGAATAAAGATTTATATACAAACCGAGAATTTTTACCAGTTAATAATTTATTTTCATTTAATTTTTTACCACCACTTTCTAGGAAAATTAAATTATTGTTTTAGAATTACGAAATAATATTATTCATACCAACTGTATTGCGTGAACCACCTAAAAAAGAGCATAAAGATATATATTAAAAAAAAAAGTAATGAAGGACATTTAACATACTTTTCCATACGTCTTGTGTTGCAACACGACCGACTTTCTTTTGACCTTAAATATATTTTTTTTTACTGTTTTAATTTAATTATTGAAATAAATAATAACAAAAAGATACATACAGTTATCACAAACCATCTTTATTTGTTTATATCAATAAGTGAATGAGTGAATAGAAACGATTTATTCATTCCGAGGAAGTTGTCTTTTTGTACTCCAATAGCAATGTTTGTTTGAACAAAAACTTCGAGCGACCTCTTTGATACTTTAGAATTTCTTAGGTAACATTTTTGATAAATTCATTATTTTTACAAATATCATTTTTTCGACGTCATTTAATACATAAATATTGAAAAAAAGTAATTTGCGTTGAAAATCTATCCTAAAAGGCAAAAAACTGTTCGATGAAAAGTCTGTCATTGAGTAGAATACTTCCTTCTGTTCATAGCTGCAACTAGTTATCATTGGAGGGAAGATATCGAGAACTGGCGCTAAGCAGTACTTCATACTGCAAGATAGTTGAAAGACAGGAATACTCTTTCTTCTCAAAACCAGCTATTATTCACTCAATATGTTATCGAGATTTTCTCTAACTTGCGTAAAGTGATTGCGAATGCAAAGAATATTACGGATGGAAGATACGTTTTTGAAGTTATGATAAGTATTGGTTAATGTCGGTATCAAGACCGACAAGTTCTTGCTTAACAACCTGCATAACAGCAACAGCAATGAATGTTTTCGAGATCGAAGCAAGCGAGAGAAAATGAATTTGTCAATGTCCATTGATTGTAGCAGTGATTTAGATTGATAATTAAACGCTTGTTCATAGAATATGTAAATGACATTCGCTACAACGATTGTTGCGCCTGGAACATGAACTTTTTTTGAGAGACTGTTCTATCCATTGTCGATCTGGGCAATTTGAACGTTTGCCAGTTGCATTGTTGAATATAAGGGCAAGCACTATCAACAATAAACATAGTGTCATTAGATTATATTTTGACAAAACTAATTCTTTTGCCTGTTGTGACAGTCAGGAGTGAACTTAATCATAGAAAGGTTTTGTATTTTATCGTTCGACAATAGAACGAAAAAAAATATTGTTTCGTTATCATCGGAGTTCTTTTTTATGTATTAGCTCCCATGATTTTATACATTAGCATAAGAGTATCGTCAATATTTGAAAGTAAGTGGCGTGACATGTTGCAAAAAGAAGAAAACCTGAGATGATGAAGTTGAATGTGAGTGAAGAGATTATCAGATCAATCCAAAAATGTACAAAATATACTTTTTTTTTCACGTTTATCTCATTCATATAAATAATTTTCAGAGATTCATCACTGATTATGTGTTTATTGCCTTTTTGACCGTTATTTACGATAGAAAAGCTTTACTAGTGAACAACTTTCTAAAGTGAACGTCTGCTTACTCTAGACAGTGAACACATTTTTGTGGTTTCCATTGCTCTTAAAACCTCTTTGTCTTTTCTGTCACCTGTTCCGTATGCACTCTAAGTAAATAAACTTTTATGTATGATTCGACTGCTGTATGTGTAAAGTAAAGTGTAACATTACGACACGAGCTTGGTTAGCAGGAAACAAAATACTATTACTTCATGATAATAAAGATAGTAAGGGTGTATCACAACATACATAGAATAAAAAATATAATATCTCACTGAACATAAAATAAAATTTTTACATGATTATGAAATAAATTAAAAAGAATTAATGCATAAAATCTACATGATCAAGTGTACGAATGATTTGTACAACAAGGTACAGAAAATTTTGTGTTGTACTTGAAAAGTCTTTCAATTCAAACCATTTAGATGCACAAGAGAATAGATAGATAGGTCTTTATATCTATGACTAATATAGAAGTATATTTACTAGAAGATTTTCTTCATTTCATAGTAAACCATGCTTCAACTCTCTAAAGTGAACATTTTTTAATGGTTCCGATGGTGTTCACAGTAGAAAGGTTTTACTGTATATAGTTTTTGTGAATGCATGGCGAAATATTTGAAATGTCATCATTTTCTATCACTTAGCAAATTGATAATGAGAAAAAAAAAACAACAAAGAACACAAATATATTTTTCTTCGTTGAATATCTTTTACTTTATTTTTTATTAATTTGATTGATGACAATGATTTTGCAGTTATTAATTCATAGTATCTACTGTGCTAAACAAAATGATGAGAATTTTTTTTTTAAATGATGAATTTACTTGAAAATTTAATAAAACGATTACAACTCAACTCCAAAGGTTCATCAACACAAGATACTTTTTTAGGGTTTCTAGTCTTACGAAGATCTCTTTGTGGACTCAATATGAGCTACAATGGTGAATTACATTGGGGTTAGTTATCTCATCAATTGCATGTAAAAATCAATGTTTTGCAAATATATTCTTTTTACTCATAATCTATCCACTATCATGCATAGTTTCGACGAGACAAACATCCATAGTTCTTTTTGCATACGATGATTACCTTTCTTTGTGTTACAAGGAATAAGTTCTCATTGGGAAAATAACAAAAGAGCTATTGAGAATCGCGTCAAGAAAAAATAAGTTGTTCTGGTTAACATTTACATTGACAGCTCGGTTAAATGTGTGTAGCATTTCTAGAAACTGATGAATTGTAGAGATGTGGATGTAGACGACAGAAATCTTCATACCTGCCAACATCTATATCATCGATCATTTAAATGCAAAACTTTAATTGTGACAGCTACCGTTCAAACAGTTCACAATGTTGTACAACTCAAACGATTACAAAAAAATCGAACACTTGAAATATTGAAAAATTCAGAAAATGCTTCAATATGATGAATTTATATTGTATCAAACAGTATTTGTTAGTACAGTTAGATTTACGACGAGAAGCTTCGTAGAAGAAAAACACATTCGCCATACTTTTATTCTTTGTTACCTGAAAACGAAATTACATGTTGACTTAACTGAAAATTATTGTTCTTGTCAATGGCAATGCACATTTCAAAAATCGAACAATGACTATGAAAAAAAAGACAACTTGGACAGGAAGTACAAAAATCGAAGATCTTATTGTTCAAACAAACATCTTCGTTGATAGCATTGATACTTGTATGAGTAGAATATCCATCGAAAGTCAGTCATGTAGTCAATAAATTTTTACAATTGATTACTCATGCGTGTTTTCTTTCTAAACTACTAAGATCTCTGAGCATATACGCAGTTCACATATGGACACTATCTAAGATGAACACATTTTGCATAGTTTATGACGTTTCTCTCAACTGTCTGGGTCTTTATGGCAAAATTGTCAAAAACTTTTTCGTATTATGTTTATTATACTTCGACATATCAGTCACGAATATCAACATATTCTGCCTGTGTTACTGCGTCAGGTGAGAATAGCCTGACTATGTTTTTAGCATTGAATTTTTCAACTATGTCTCGAGCATGATAGACAAAAAGGTTGACATTTTGTTGACAAGAACTTCGAACATCTATACATAGTCAGAAACAAAACTGTGAGTGTGGGTGAAGTGAACCTACAGCCACTTAAGAATGTAGAATATCAAAAACCCTATATATAATTATATTAGTTTTGATAAAATATTTAGTATACATTCTGCACATGTTAATTAAAATGATTTGAAAACATAAACACTCTATAATATTTGAACCGTCTACAAGGGCATTAGATATTATTTTCAGAAACCATCCACAGCTTGATTATTTGGGATTACTTGTTCAAACTATGTCAGATAACAGCAACTTTGCAGAAAAAAGCAAACACTTTGGTATCAAAAATTAAAAGTAAATTTAAATTTCGACACATCATTGAAAAGAGCATTCTCGTTGTTCAATCATCAAAATAATAGATGTACTTAATATCTTATTGCTATTCTTTATTTTTTTAATAATTTTGAATATATCTCTTATTTCTCATATTTCATCTCACTATTTATGTTAAAGATCAATTAACGATAATTTTACAATAGACTCATTTAATAAAACTTCGTGTGTTTTGTCTTCATTTAGAATATATCTCATCATCAAGTAGACTATATTCTATAACTTTTTGAAGAGATTTCGTATGTTTTTAAGGTCTTTTTTGGCGTGAATTCAATTTTCCTAATCTGATACCGGTATGTATCGAGATGTGCGCCATTTTAAATAATATCAAACTTATTTTGATATGACGATCGATAAAAAATGTCTAGATATTCTTGAAATAGTTGCTGTATTTGAGTAAGTTTCATATATTTGAATCGATCAAATGATCTATTATATAATTAAACTATTAATTTACGAAAACTTTTACCGATGTCTTTACTAAAGTTTTCCCGATGGTGTGGGTAGAGATGTGAAAGGTATGAATGTGGGTGCGTAGGGCCTTCTATTCATTCCACCAACATCCACACCCAGACTACCCAACACCTATACCGACATCCTTTCGGATTGAAAATGGCCTCATCACCAGTCATCGTTTGCAGCAATGATAAAGGAAATAAAGAAAACAGCTCGGATCTGGTTGTGAGTCTACGTATAGGTTTGATGGTGGTTGTGAGTATGACTATGGAGTGCAAATGTGGATGTGCGTATCTTCTGATTCTGTTGAGACCCATTCACACCCGTTATTCAAAAATAAATAGTTTCTTGGTTTTTTATTCTACTAACCTTCGAGATTTCTTATAAAAAGTAAAGATTAATGAAAGAGAAAGGCTAGAGTATTGCTTTTTTATTTTTGCTACTTTTAGTCACCTCTCGATCGGTAGCTTCTGATTAACATCATATGATCGANAGATAGGATAAAAACCAATATACTTAACAAAGGATCTGTCTAGAAGCCAATGCATGATAGGGATGGCCAATTGTGCTCAATTGGTATCACCGATCTCAATGAAACTTTCCCTGTATGTAGCCCTCCTAGATGAGATGTGAAAACGGCTACAATTTTTTCTTCTAAAAATTTTCCCATATCGAGATATTGAAATTACAATAGAGGCGCCCACATCTAACAATGGAAGATCGGGAACTGATGAGCCTTAAGATTGACCTTGTTCGGGTGAAATGGTCACTCTCATCGAGAAACTAATGTATTTAAAATATGAGCTGCTAATGACGTACCTAAAGCAAGTTGTTTAAATTTCAAGGTATGTAAAATACACGTATAAAAATGAATCAGGAAAGGTTTTCTCCCCTATTATAAGGACAAAACATACTGTTGTTCGGGCCGATTAAGGGTTTGGACGAGTCCTCTTTCATATGGCCCGAGCAACACCATGTTTTGTCCTTATAATAGTGGAGAAAACCTTTCCTGATTCATTTTTATGCGTGAATTTTACATACCTTGAAATTTAAATAACTTTCTTTAGGTATCCCATTAGCAGCTCATATTTTTAATACGTTAGTTTCTCGATGAGAATGATCATTTCACCCGAACGAGGTCAATCTTAAGGCTCATCAGTTCCCGACCTTCCATTGTTAGAAAAATTTAAATATCTCGATAACAGAGCAATGTCTTTTAAAACAACTTGCGTCAAAATTCTTACAAGACTTTCCTATATAACATAACTTAAATTGAGCACAATCTGATGATCTCAACTGAGCAGCTTTTCTAGAAGCGAATCCCAATTTTACCCAAATTAGCCTTTCTATATAATAGAAAAGATTTTTGTTCAAGTCAAAATCAAATACCCAAGGTTTTAAAAATTGTTACGAATAGTTGAGGGACAATAGTATTTAGTTCTAAAGTCGCAGCTTATAAGTCGCTCATATACGATAGAAATATTGATCACAAGATTGAAGGTATATCTTGGGCCTATAAAATACCTCTACATTGCTTAACACTTCAACAACTGATTTTGAGTATGCCAGTTTGTAGGGTACCCACGGTAATATATATCCACAAAATCCCAAGGCTAAAAACATTATTGTTGAATAATGGCGAAATATACAATGTAGAGGTACTACATTGATTATTGTCATTTTTTATCTGAGGGTGCCTCTATTGTGATTGCAATATCTCCAGAAGAGAACGGTTTTAGAAGCTGAAATTTTTGGCGTCTCATATCTCATTTGGAGCCATATATAAGCAAAATTTCATCGAAACCGGTAAGATCGATTGAGCACGTAGTCCGCATATTGGCAGTATCTTTCGTGCAGTGACTCCTAGATATCTCTTTATGAGTATAATGCTTGAACATTCCTCTATCATTGATAAAAAGAATCAGCTCGTTTGCTAGAGCCGTAATTGAGATATTCAATTTTTTTTCAGTTAACTGACTTTTAGTCCATTCTGTAGACTAAGGAGTTAGTTTCAGGAGATGAATTAAGGAAATAAATGAAGTGGGTATATTAAGCAAGTACATTGAGAGGATATATGGGGCTATTTCTCATTTGCGAACATAGAGAATATAAATTTTAAGAAAATTAAAATTATTTAAAATTTCGTTCGATTTAAATTTGATATTAAGATTTTCGTTTGGATCTAGCTACGAAGAATTTTAATAGAAGTCAAAAATTGAATGTACTAGCTGGTTTATTTTTCTTTTGTTATTGAGAAACTAACACTCATAATGCACGAGCAAGGGTCATCGATTATGGCTGAACTAAGAACGATTTTAGTGAAAGACAAAGTGAGACTGAAGAAGATTGTATCATAATTTGTTGTGATAATCGATATTTGTTCCGAATATGGTGTGGACGGATCGAGCTATGATCGTCAAGAGAAGACGCTCATCAATATCTATATTTCTAAGCCGTCTTATTTAGAGCATCATTTTTGTATTTTTGATTGTTATGTATAAATGCTTTTGCATCTCAACCAGTTCTATCCATTCAACGTTTGATTTCATTCTATGATCATAATGATATGGTCTGTTCAAAATCAAAAAAAGTTCATGCCATTTCATAGTAACAATTATGTTTGGTGAACTATATAAATTACAGTAATTAATAAGAAAAGAAGCACTATTGTAGTTTAGCGCTCTCTACGAATTACAGCTAGTTAAATTGAAGTAATGCAACTCAATCTTTAGCGAACTCTATAAATTTCAACAAGTTTAAAAATATAAATGAAAATATAAGTCGTATTAAAATTGTTGACAGTAATTTTTTTGAAATTTGAAAATCGAAAATTTGAAACCTAAGATTATTTTAAATTTGAATAAATTAAATTTAAAAGCAACTGAAACTGAATTTAACAGATTCTGAATTTCGATTTTATGTTTGCAAATGAGAAGACACAAATCTTTCACTGCGCAATCAAGTCCACATCCTCAAGATCTTTCAGGAAGCTTCTATTACGACTAGATACAAGATCTTCACAACGACGATTTTTATCTGATCTTACAACATCAGACATACGATCTAGTAAACTCTTAACTTCTGGTAGCCCAACCTGGCATACCTTTATTTTACATTGCATTGAATGATTTCTTCCTAAAATCGTAGAGGAATCTTATCTGATCTCAACAGCAAGATATGATCGGGTATTCATTTGAGGGTGTGCATCTGTGAGCGTGGTTGTTAACGATAAGATGTGTCACATTCACACCCTTTTTAAGTGAAGAAAACAAACAACGAGTCAACTAACTCAAATAAATGGCACCTTTTCGAGTTATTGAAATTTTCATCCATTTTTCTGCTCAAAAAGTAAAAAGCGACGGGTACGGAGAGAAGATAAACCCGCATTCACACTCTCATATATTGTTTAGCGCTGGCTTACAACGTGTATGAGTCTACATTGTAAAAAAAATAGGTTTATTACCGAATCTGTATTCAAGAGAAGAAAGTTTGAGGTTCCATACCTGTTTACGGAACCTAAAAAAGATTAGGCTGTAATCTACTAAACGATTTTAGGTTCAGTAGATCAGTAGGAAACCTCAAAGGTTCTTCCCTTAGATACAGGTTCGGTAATAAACCTTTTTTTAAAGTGTACGAAACAATCATCTTTTTATGCAAACTTGCAGATGCGCTATTCACTTTCCAAAGCATTTTCATAATCTACTATGAACCTTCTCTAACTATTGGACAGTTCTTTGCATTACAAAGGATTATACGAATCTATACTGACATAGCACAAGCATAGAGAATCTAATGTGATAATTAAAAAAAAATGGATGTTAACAAATTCATATTGTGAAGCTTCAGAAAATTGTTTAAAACCTCTGTAGTTAAAATCAAGCTCCAGTTACTGTTTGTGAACAAAAATTACCGAGATTTATTGATTGTTAATATGTGACTCAACACAACTGAATTTCATGAAGTTGTTGACTGTTTACAAAATAGTCATGAACTGCAACTAAGAGACCTGATTTGAACTATGATCAATCATACAGAAACGAAAAGCAGTTAGAATAGCATTTCCACTAATCCTATTTCATTTGCACGCTTTTTTCCTAAACATGTGATTTATATCATACTACATCAATTCAACATTCAACAACATATTTTATCGAATGTTTCAAAAATATAATAATATGAATAAGTTATTCATAAACTAAAGGAAGTACAAAAAATTGATTATTTTACTTTTAATTAACTTTCTTTAGAAGACCAAAAGGTTGATTCTGCATTTCAAAAACAGATTTATCCGATATTATTAAATTACAAAATATCATTGAAGATTATTTCAAAGTATACCAATTTGTTTGAATTATTGCATATTTATTTCAGGATGTTTTTGTTTTGCTAAAATAACGATATACATGTCGATCAGTCATATACATTTTGAAATACTTTTTGTTTGAGTCATAACATTAATTTATCCTTCATTTTTTCAAAAAATATGCTGCAGTGCTTTCAACTACATGCTTGATTTTCTCATTTAATAATGTTTCATGTTTGTAAACAGATTTCTAGGCTGTTTTAAGTCAGCACAGCCGAAAGAAATGTGAAAATAAACATAAAAAAACGAACATTTCCTTGAATGACGGCAAAACTTTCATTTTTTTTTATGCCACAAATAATGGATCAAAGCTAAAATTTTTGACATGTTTCTTGCTTGTATCAATCACTTGATTATTTTGTCTTAAGCCAACTAATGTAACAAATCGTCTTCATTCGAATGACACTCAAGATATTCTTTTTCAATTAAAACATGAATACATTTTAATAAAGACAAGAAACAAACAAAAATTTTAATTTGAATCAAAATAAAAATTTACTTCAATCGCTGATATTTTAGGTTTAAAACGTGAACTTAATTGTTGACGAACTTCTTGCATTAGTACATGATTGATGTCAAACTAATTGAATTCAAATCATAATTTTAAATGAACATTCTTCTAATTCATTTCAACTTTAGGTAGAAAACAGTTTTACTTCAATGTTCATTATTCTTTTATTAAATTTTAACATGCTATCCACCTAAAACTAGATTCTATTATTTTTCTTTCATTTTCATTTTATTCTATCAGCTGATTTGTCTTTCAACAATCATCAAAAATTTTTTCTTCAATCGATATAACTCATAGATTCTCACTTATGCTTCATTATAATTTCTTCTTAAAATTGAAAAAAACATAATGAACAATACATACTAACCTTTTAAAATCATCAGCTATTTGAATATGATAATTCATTTTAATATTAGTTTCATTCAAGTCTTCGTTAAGTTTATCATGACTAATTTCTGAACATGTGATTAATTTACTTTTCAATAAACTACAAAGAATTGGCAAGAATAAATCGGTTTTAAGTTGTGTTTCGTCTTGGATTGTTTCAACTGTCCACCGTGAACATTTATTGAACAAAAGTAAAATTGCCATTTGATATGTTGATACCTTCGATATTTTCAAAACAACAGAGTCAAAATTCATTCTATGAAGTTAAATAATACACATACATGTAAAATATATTTTGGTTTTGTATACAATGTTTATAAATCTCCATTTGAATGATAATAAAGCCATGTCAACTTGCGACCATTCTATTGTTGATTATAAAATTTAGTAAAACTATCAAATATTGTTTCAAGCTAAGAGAAAAATTTAATAGATATTAATAAGCAAACGATTAAACATTACTTCAAGTGGTAAAACAAAATCTCCTAGCGCAGAAAATGGCCATGAATTAGTACTGAGAATCATTACAGATAAATCAACTAAAATAAAACGCAATCAAATCGAATATAAGTTGAGAAAATTTTATTTACTTTAGTCTTATGATACCAATATTATCAATTCTATTATTTTCATAATATCTTCGATATTGATCAGTTAAATTTTTACTAACACCAATAACTTGCAACATCCGTTGTAATTTTGACGTATATTCAATACCGCATACTTCCTGGAATGTCAGATATTAAATATAGATTTGTTTCACTAAATAATACAGTACTATAGATTCTTCATGATCGTTTGATGCACTTAACTGACCTAGTAAGCGTTTAGCCAACAGTTTGCTATAAACTTTTAAGAATACATCTTTATCGTCAATATAATTGAAAATCGCCTAAAAGAAGAAAAACAAAATGTCAAATCCAGGATAATTCATTATAAATCAATACCGTAATTTGATTCAGTTTCAATTCGATATTTGTCTCTTCTTCGGCTCTGTTTCTATTAATTTAAATCGATTATATTTCAATACAAAATTTCACAATTCGAAAAACCTCTTTTGTAAAAGGACGTCACAATATCGAGCTAGAAATTCAGCTGATTTTTTTGTACTACCAGCAGCTTCTGTTATAGCATTATTATTAATAAATTTTTGCGAAAGCTGAAACACACATATGACAATAAGAAGTGAAACAAAGAACCGGTTTACTTTGTCAACAATATCAACAAAAGCTTTTTCACTATTAAAACCTTCTTGTACAATTTTAACAAATTTTGTATGAATATCAACAATAGTTTCAACATATAGTTTTAGATCCTGATTAAAAGAAAAATGACAATAAGGTAAAATGTAAAAAATAATCTTACATCAATTGCATTGACACTGACTCGCGCAATAGCATCATTACCCATTTGCAACATGTGATTTTCAACAATATTTTCTAAGTCAACAGTTGCATTTGGTATTCGACTGATTAATTGAAATAGAAGTACTAAATCTATTAGAAAAGTTGTTAGCGCAATCTCTATGGGATTAAAATGTGAAACACGATGTATTCATTGTTACTAATTCTTCCGAAACTCGGTTTTTCTTTTCTATATTGATACCTATTTCTTCATTACTACTTACTTTTCAGTATAGACCTTCAACAAGGAAATTCTTCACATATACTTGAATAAGATGTTAGTTTTACATGATTCCCGATAGCACCGTGCAGCTTGTCTGTCACACTCTGTAGGGGAAAGGAGTCCAAATGTCTACACCTAAACACTTCTTTCAGATCGTGTTTCACAAAATAAGTCAAATAATTTTTTTCAAGTAATACTAAGTCGATTATGAAGTATTGTTTTTATTTATCCGAATATTTTTCATAAATTAAAAGGGCTTTTGCTTCCGTGTAAATGGCTTCAAGTTGATCACGAATAAGTACTTCTTCGACTATTTTAACGAATGGTTTTAATGTTGATGAATGTAAATAGGATTGTATTCGATGCACTTCTTCATCAAGACGTTGAACTACCTAAAATGGAAGTTGTTAATATTTTTATCATTTGTTTTGATTAACAAAATCAAAAACCTTTTTTTTTAGATATTCAGTGATGGCATTGTGAGCAAGAAAATTCGCTGCTTCATGACAATAAAATTCTTTGGTTTCTTGAAGAAACTGTATTTCAAAATAATCTTTATAAATTTTTAATGTTGGCCATGTTATTTCATGACTGTTATGTGATGCGAATAAGTTTTCTTCAAAAGCAAGATCCACTGAAATTTTCAAATGATTTATAGTAACAAAACAGTTTTGAAGGTTCTTTTCTATTACCATAACTTTGTACGATGCGACCAATTAATCGAGTATCAATAACTTGATTTTGACGTTGAGCTTTAATTAATTGAAAACATGCTAATATTACTTGCATGTTGAATCGTTGAAAAATCATTTGCTGCCAAACTTCCATTGCCATCTAAATTCACATTCACTTTATAATTAAACAGGAATTGATAAATAAATTAACTAACTTACAGTGAAAATCTCATAAACATCTTGTCTTCCTGAATCAGATGCGTGTCGTATCCAATGACGATTTAGATACAGACAAAAGTTGTTCGTTAAAATAAAAGATGTTTTTTGACGATCATTTGCCGAGCGCTCGTGTACAAATAGATGAGAACATTACTTTACAAAGCTGAACCAATATTTTTGCAGTATGGAAAGCGCTAAGAATTTTCTATGATTAGGATCCTGCGGTAGATGATGCTCTATCGATTTCACTAGGACACTATACAGAGAAACTCTGCTTTTTGGAGTAATTCAGAAGACAAGATAGTAGTGAGTTTTTGTGCAATTGGTCAGACCAGATCTAAAACTTGTTGTTTTTTCCAGCTTAGAACCAGTTTGATATGGTCAGATGTACTTGGTCACGAGAAATTCGAATATAGTGTTGGATTTAATTTTTGACATTGTTTTAATATGCGAAACTATCCTAAACAATGCGAAAAAATACTGTAACAATCATTGTTTCTGCATCTTTGAGTTTTAGTGATTTATGCAGTCCTGAATATATATTCATCAAAATACGCAGAATTGAGAGCTCTCCATATCCTAAACATTTCATCAAAATAGAAGATCAATTTCGTATTCGTGATGCGTATCCTGTAGAAATACTTGTATTTAGGTATTCCAAAACTATCGCATACTTGTGTGTATTTCTACCAAGACGAGCAACGTTTTTTGAAACCATTGAAAGTGTATTATAATAGAGTAATGCTCGTAGTAATAACTGATAAAGACAAACGTCGAATTCATTTGTAAAGTTGAAAGAAATCAAACTTAGAAAAAAAAGTCTAATTTGACAGCAAAATGGTCAGTCATGGGTTTATGGAGGAATAATAGATGGTTTTTATATGACAGATACACGGGACATATGTCACTCTATATACCCACGAAACATTGTGATTTGAAACATTACATGTGAATAGTAGCATGATTTAGGAAAGCACGGCGCATAATAATTCCCGTTCCTAGATGGCAAAAATGAAATTTTTAATGCTCAGCAACACAAAAGTCTTGAATGTTTAAAATATTAAGATATAGATAAATTTAGTAGTACTATCTATTGTCACAATCAAAATCCAAATTGGTAACAATCATTGAACAAACTAGGTCGTGACTTTCGTGCAATGAGTTCTGGAGAGATATGTTGCATTAGAGACATAGTATATTGCATTCTATGTAGAGGCGTTAGTTCAGTTCAATGAAATAATAAGTTCCAACACCATGTTTGAGACATATTGCTGTTTGTATATAATATCTGCACAAAATGTATTGTTTATGAAATCTTAAAATGCATGTTGGAAAAAAAAACACTTTTGTTCTTCCGTCGTCTATGTTTGCAGTGTTGAGAACGTCGTCAAAACAACGGTGGTTGTCACATGGATTTCTTTGTATGTCTGTAAACTTCACATTTTTTTCTTGTTCTATCCAGAGTATGTCAATGACTATTGTTGTTGGTTATATTTTTTTTATTACTTTATTGTAACGAAATACATGACGAATAATCAGTTGAAAGAAGTTTTACAGAAAAAAACATTTGAAAAGGACACGACAAAATTGTTTTTCTTCTGATAAAAACAAAACGGAAAATTTCTTATTGATGTTATACAAGCTTGATAGTCAGTTTTTTGCTAACTTAGTACGCTACTTAAATAGAATGTTGGTTAGTAACGACATTAACTGAAAATGTGTCGACATAAAATTTGAAAAACCTAGCAGAGAGAATTGAGAATAAATTAAAATGTTGTGTTGTTTATGTGTATTCTCCTTCTTCCATCATATACCCGTGCGTAGATTACGAAGAGCAGAACGCAAGATAAACAAAACTTCGGTAATCATCTTACGAACTTTGTGTTTCTTCTCACAAAGATATGCGTTTAAGAAGAATAAAACATTATCTTGCTTCGAATATTTATCTTTCATCTATGACTATAATAGTTGTGTTATTTCGAACAATATTCTTCATAAAAATTCTTTCATTTTAGTATTTTAAAATAAGCTACAGGTGATCAATCAAAATGGCAAAAAAACTTTCAAAACGAGAAGAATCTACTTTAAAGCCAAATCCGAATTGTCCTCGAGAACGAGAAATAAACATACTATTATTGGGGCCAACAGGAGTTGGTAAAACAACATTTATTAATGCTTTTGCAAACTACATCGTTAGTGATACTCTTCTACAAGCAGTCGAAAATGATATGCAAGTCATTATTCCTTCTTCATTTTCTTTTACTTCGCCACAGTCTTTTGACGAAACATCAATCACTATTGGTGAAGAGGACGAACATGAGAAATTTAGTCTTGAGGGTCAATCAGGCACGCAGCAATGTCGAAGCTTCATATTTTCAATTGGTGATCGGAATCTACGAATGATCGATACCCCAGGCATCGGCGATACTAGAGGGTTTGAACAAGATAAGAAAAATTTTATCGAAATATTAACTTATATTTCTCAATATAAACATTTGAATGGATTGTGTATATTACTGAAACCAGACGAGCAACGTTTAACTATACCTTTTCGATTCTGTGTCAATGAACTTCTACGACATTTGCCTCTCGATTCAAAGGACAATATCATTTTTATCTTTACAAATGCACGAACAACTTTTTTTGCACCAGGCAACACAAAAATACTTATTAAAACTATGTTGAATGAACATAAGAAAAGTCATGATGTTGAAGTACCATTTTCAATGGAGAATTCATTTTTATTTGATAGCGAACCGTTTCGTTACCTAGCACTACGTAAAAATGATATCACCTTGGATGAGCAACAAACACAAAGCTATATTAGAAGTTGGGATCATTCAGTTCAAGAGTATTGTCGTTTTATGAAACATCTGGTTACACGCCCACTAAGATCTGTATCTATTATTCTTTCATTGAATGAAGCTGAACAACTTGTTCGGGCGCTTCCACGTCCTATTGCTGAAACATCAAAACTTATCGAACAAAATATTCAACTTGCTAAAGATCATAAACAAAGAGTGTTGAAAAACTCTGCACTTGCATCAGAAGGAATACCGCAGAATATTGCTGTCGTTTCCCGACTAACGCATCCGCGAACAGTATGTGTGGGTGACAATTGTTGTCGAATGATTGATGTGAACAATGAAAAACAAATTGAATATATACACATATGTCATGAAGAATGTTATTTGAAAGGCGTCAAACAAGAAACATTATATGATGATAAATTGCAAGACTGCACAGCAATGGATCCTAGATCAGGTGAAAAGTTCGAAGTCTTGATCTTTTAATATTTATTTTCTCAACGTATTTTATAATTCTATAAGAACAAGAAAATAGATAATCTGAAGAAAACCATGGATGCACGACTAGTGGATAGATGTAGGATTACCCCACTCTACCCTACTGGATAGAATATAACCAGCTGAGTAAGAATAGAAGTTCTAACTAGGGTACGGCAAGGTAGGGATGCATCAATACGATCGGACTGGATAGCAAGCACTGCTGGATATCCAGTTCAATAAGGCTATATAGCGGGGGTACGCATAACTCCTTCTGTACTATGTAGGATTAGTCCACACCTGTCTTTGTTGTGTATGTCAGGATGCTCTTCTTATCTTTCAGGGACTATCACGGCGTGGTCACTTTAGCTCTTTAAGGACGTTTGGGTGATAGGCGCCATGTCTCTCGAGTGCTCTAGCTCAGGTTGTTGCCATAATTGGATAAGGCTTTTCTGAACATCGTCATCACAACTTCTCAAGGACTAACGGGAGTGATGGCCTTCATTGTTGTTGTTGATCATAACTTGAGGAGCATATGTGTTTGGCGAAAATCTGCTCGTTGTTGTCCTAGTAGATGGGTTGCTCTGTTTGGTCTTGGTTAATGTTAGTAATGATTGAATAGTTCTATTTGAAAAATGGTCAAGACGTATAGCTCTCCGAAAAATAGTCGAAAAGAGAAGAAAAGTGTGTCGTTATATTCGTTGGCATATAAGCATATAGAATCGCGCTCTCACTCGAACAATAGTACGTACATAACCATGATCACGCCCTATGTAGAATAGAAGAATTGGTTGAAGATAAGCCCATCATGGTCTATGAATATTTACGGGTACCCCATTATGAGAAGCCTTCCAGAATTATGGGTAACTCCGCTATATAGCCTTAATAAATTGAATATCTAACAGTGCTTGCTACCCAGTCACTCAATCGCGACTGGAACTGGTACATCTCTACTACAAGGTAAAGGTTTGAAATTTTTTTCCGTCTATGTATATGGTACGAAAATAGTTTACCCTCAACATCTTTGAGAACTAGTTGGTGCACCACGCAATGATTTAAGAGAAAAACAGTCTTTTATTGTCTTTTATATCACTAGTAGCCAAAAAGCTACAGATCAAGCCAAGACATGACACAGAGCGATAAAAGACTCAAGTGGATAGATTATAGGGGTAGCATTTTGCTGTTAATTTATTTTAAACTTAAATTCAGTCAATTTAAATTTAAAATTTTTAAAATTTATTTTTGGATTTAATAAACTTTTGTAAATGTAAACTGGCCACTCCTAATAGATTACTGTTTTATCAAAATTTTCCCTTCAAGAGAGATGAGCTGAAAACTGAGGGAAGACGAACATCCATTTTCGAAGGTAAAAGCATTTATTACATAATAGAAAAGATACAAACTGTAGGATGTCCACATCACTTTTAGAGGAACGCTGCTGCTTGGTTTCCATAATGCATAAAATACTGTAACAGATACCATTGAAGAATCTGGTTATAAGATAATAGGAATAAAGCATTTAGTCGTGTGAGTTTCTACATATAAATGCATTCATTCCGTATACTTCCTATGTAAACATGTATGTTTCATAAATTAGAGCATTGGCATGTTACTATGACGTAACTTGTGCTTTCTCAGATCTATGTCATAATGAAAACGATAAAGCTTGCAATATCTTATATTTATCAACTACATATGCAACATATTGAAATTCCTTCATTTGTGTTGTCTACCAAATTCCAGCCGATGCAAATAGAATGGTCGTAATAGAAGAGCCTCTTATAATTTTGTGCTATTGTACATAATAGAAGATTCAGAATCTTCTATTGCGACTAGAGTTTTATTTCATTGCATTCTATACATGTACATAAGAATGTTTTATTAGCACATTTCGTTCACTGAGAAAAAACGAAACAAATATGACGAATCGTCTAATATAAATACGAGTTTTTATTTTGATTAATATGAAAATTCTTTTATAAATTTTTATATGATTTCTATTTTGTTTATTTAGGTGACTGTGGAATATGTGGATGTCACTGGTTGCAACATAAGCATATCACTTATGAACATAAAACAGAACGTGTTGTCATGACTTTGAATGACATTGATAAACGTATTAGTGATTTACGAGAAGAAGCAACCAAAATTAAAGAAGTTTATAAAAAAGTAGCAATATTTCTTCATGCAAATGCTATTGTGGCAATAAATGATGATGTCGTGGAATATCTTCAATACTTTATTCGTGAAGAACAAATGAAACAGAGTGCTGGAGCTAGTAACTCCGATGTTATTGTTGGTCTAAATAACTTAATGAAAGAATTTGGAGAGAATATGGAACTATTGAAAAAAACATTAAAAGAGCAAAAGCAATCAGAAGATTTACAAGATGTTCTAAAGCCTGATGAAGTTTTTAAACTGGTTACTACTCTCTACAAATTACCTATCACTGGAGTCCAAATTCAGCAGCAAGTCGAAGGAATCAGATTTAGTGAAGAAAAGCATACTTATAAACGTGAAAAACATATTGAATTACCAGCAAGAGCTGCATCATCAAAAGTAATGAAGGAATTGAAACACATTGTTTCTACACATGAGAACAATTAAAAACAACTGTTGTAAATTATTCTAATAATCTTGAATTTATAATTGGGATATATTTATATGTGAAATAGAGTTTTACTATAAATTATCCAAATAAATTGATAGCGGAAATAAATTGTGAAAAATAGTTCGATTTATAACAATTTAGTATGCAACACATAAGGCATGGTTAAACCATTTTTATTAGGGTAGGTGTAGGTGTTTGTGAAGGTTGGTATACCCTTCATTCGTTTACACACCCCATCCCGCTTTGAACTGTCATTGTGCTATGATTGTAAAAGAATTTTATTCTCAATAAAGGGTTAACACAAAAATGAACACATAATAACAATATTGTAAAAATCTATCAACACTTCTCTTTGCATCTCTATAAATTAGGTTAAATTGTAAATGTCTACTTATACAGTGCTGGTCAAAAATATAAGACCAATGTAAGTTATGTTTGATATTATTTTCTAGAATATCAAGCATTTAACTCAAATGCGAACACTGGTTTGAATAGTCAATGTATTTCATAGATGACCTATGAGAGAAAAGTTTCTGAAAAACAAAACACGGTTGTGCGACCTCTCGTTACAAAGTTATAAACATTGCAAAGCGAAATTTATCACAACATTGCTAAAAAAAATGTATCTTTTTGTAATGACTATAACATTTTGCGGATATAATCACGATTTGATGCTCTTTAAGATAATACTTTTAAAGATTAATTTTCAGTTGTCTAATACATGAAAACTACAATGTTTGATTTTCTAGATACTTTCCTCTTATAATTCACTGATGAAATTTCAATACGGAATGCATTTGCTAGAGAACTTTGTTGACTACTCAAACTACTTTTTGGATTTGAGTTAAATACTTTGTATTGTAGAAAAAAAATTATGTTAATTTTTTTGACCAGTACTTAAATACATTTATGTAAACTTTTGTTACAGATACATTAAAATCCTATTTTGATATTTTAACAAATCAAGAAATACTCTATGTAATTAATTATTTAAATATGAAGATACGAATGAAAAACAAAAATTTTTTTCTTTTATATATAATAGTCAACAACAACACATGGAATACATGAATAGAGAAAAAAAAATATATATATATATGTATATAAAAAAAAATGATCCTCAATATTCAAGTTTTATGTTGTTGATGGTGCTACAATTGTATCTTGATGTTGTTGACTAATTGAAAGAGTATCAAAATTGAGATTTGCTACTTCAATATCATTAAGTGTTCCTTCTTGATTATTTTTATTATTAATATTCGTATCATCATCCTCATCAGGTAAAAATTTTATTTGTTCACGTGGTGCTAATGTATCCGAATCAGGTGGATATGGCCATTGATTAGCGCGACGTGTTGAAGGATTTTTAACACATGCAAGACCTTGAAATACACGAACATTATCAAGAAATTCGCTTGGAATTTTTGGTGTTGGTCTTACAAAAAAAAATACAAAAATCAAAATTAATATATATATATATATATGTTTTTTTCATTGCATTATACCTAGCTGTAGGTTTAGTCCATTGTTTAGGCATATCTGACAGAAGTTTAAGTGGTGTTATAGGAATAGGTACACTTGATAAAGATGACATTGAATTGTTAAGATCTCCTACTTTTGGATCCATTGGCTAAACACATACGCAAAATGAATACTTCAAAGAAATATTAATTAAATAAATAATGATTTACTGGATTTGCAAATTGTGTTTCAACTGATTGATAATTAAAACAACATTGAGGATCATTTTTATATAATAGATGTATTGTACCTGAGATAAAAAAATAATTATATTTTCGAAAATTTATTTATTTATTATTATTATTATTATTATTTTACCAGTTGAATGTCCAAATGCTGTACAATGCATGCTTGTTGATACACTAAATGTTGTTATAATTCCAGCTGGATTTGTTGTAAGATTAATTATTGGAGAATATGTTTGAGTTAAACCACCTGTCAAATCAACTTGTGTATGATGTCCTTGCTATAAAAACAAACTTTTGATGAACTTAAGTTATATTTTTTCGAAGAAAATTACAGTGGATGTTAAGGCAATAGGTATCAGACTACACTAGAAAAATATTGAAAAAAATCGAATTAGTAGACAATAGTAGCGAGTTTATTGTCCAACTCTTCTTATTTTTCGCAGAAAACAAATTATATTTTTCTCTAATGGTACTGAAATTCGACCCATTTTGCGGCTAACGAGGGAAGGTCTCTAACTAATACCTTGATTTTGAATCCAGACAACGTGCGTGAAACTTTCACAATAAACTAGTCTCATTAAAGTCTACCTATTTGCAAAGTTTTAAATTGAAATTCAAAAATGAATTTTGTTGGTGTCCCTGAGGTGAACTATGGCATTGTACCAAAAAATACCACCAAAAAGCATTATCTCGACAACAATAAGCTGACAGCTCGAGTTCTTTTCAGGGTATTCATAGTTTATTACGAGCTACATTATACATATTGTCCGAACTTAAAAGCCATGTATCAGTTGTGGGCCTCCCGTCGTTAGTTTTCCCAATGAATTTAACAATTGAGACAATTTTTTTTTCTACCAAAAAACTGATTTGTAATCAAAATGTATGAATTACTATTCAGATTTCGAAGAAGTTCACTTTCATTGTTTTATCTTATGCTCACGTTGTTGCTCACAGTACCCTGATGATCGATTATAATTGAAAAACAACTATAGTATGCTAGATACTTTTCACTTAATGTATTTGTTTTACGATACGAATAAATCGAAGAAATATTTACTTGAGATGCAACCATAACTGAAGTACTTGTCATTGTATGATAATGTAAAAAACATGGATCAATAAAAACAGGTACGGGTGCTAATTGTTGCATATTTCTTAGGTCATATACAACAAGAAATCGATCGAGATTCATATGATCCATTCTAAAAAATTAACGATTATATGGAAAAAAAAATACATATTTGTTTTTTTGTACTTTCGTGTAAAACCACATGTGACTAAATACATATTATTAATATCTAAATCTGATAAACTGCCATGATGTGGAGTAAAACGTTGTATAACTTGAAGTGAATTTGGATCACGTAAATTAACAACACCATTTGTTGAACCCGTTGCAATAAAGTTTCTTGTGCAATATTTTAATATAATACAATCACCTTCATCAAGTGATACCTTGAATAAAAGAGAAATTTAGAAATATTTATTTGATATTGTTGTTGTTTTTTTTTTTTTATTGTCAATTACTTGTCGAAGTAGAGTTTTTTTATCGAAGTCCATTTCGCATAGTTGTCCACCATAACCACCAATATAAATTTTCTTTTGTTTATGAGATTGAGGCATTAACATGCATTGCATATTATCAAGGTAAGGAGCTCTAGAACAAAAAATAAATAAAGTCAATTTTGAAAAAAAAAGGAAACGAAATTGGTATTACCTATGATGAAATATATTTAAACCTTGTCTTGTATATAATGAGAGTGAATCAGATGTGAGAATAAGTGGTCCTTCAGTTATTGATAATATACTACGAATATCTGATGTTGTCGATACACGAAAACCAGTGTATTTGCGAAGCTCACAGCCATAAAAAGATGCCACACGACCCTTAATTGTCATAAAAATCTTGTCTAGATAAATCTCTATAGTTCAGCAATAACCAAAAATTAAATCATAAGTGGTGAAGTCAGGCAATGGGTTGATGGAATTGACGAGGAAATCACTGAAGCTGACATTCACCGTTTGAGCTCATATTGCGCTTTGGTGAGATTGGTAAAAGTCTAAAAGGGTTCGTTTCCATCCACCATTAGAACCAAGTTATCCCCAAAGTATCATGGGCACGAGCCCTTTTAAACTTCCTCTAGTTTTACCGACACCTCCTTATAGGCCAAGTATGAGCTTAAACAGGGAGTATCACTTCGGGTGGTTGCTTCGTGAGCCCCTCAGAAGAAAAATTATAGAGTGTAATTGACTAGCTAAGGAATATGAAGAATCAAGTAGAATTTCGAACTACTCTGTAGTCTTTAAAATAATGGAAAAGTCTAGAATGGTTTGATTTTCCAGGCCATTGTTCTAGAAATATCGAAGTTATACCGGGTTTTTCCAAAAAAAAAAAGTTGTGGTCCCTCTTAGGTCACGTGGAAAATCGACTTTCGACTGCAAAACTTTGTACGAACAAAGTTCTCAATGAAATTGGCTCATTGGGTAAGTTGTAAGTTTTCTAGCATCTCCTATCCTGAGATATTCAATATTCGAAATTCCCCTATGTGTAAAAGTAAATTTACATCTCCAGAAAGGAAATACTAGACTCATTTTTTTTCTAGCTGTTCCACTAATAATATTCAAAACTAACATCTCCATCTCAACGATTGCTGAATTTCAATCACTATACCTCATTACTACCAGCCCATAGTAATTCTTGAGCAATATCAAATTCAGTTGCTGTAATCGATTGTGCACTTGTTGGATTATAAGCACTATTAAAAAATGCCATGGATTCTGAATAATCCAATGCATAAGGTGCATCATTAGTACTATCCATATCTAAAAACTTGCTTTCATCATTACAACATCGACAAATACGAAAAAAAAACGACAACAATAATATATCTGTATCGATCTATCTATCTGTGAAAATAGTTGAGAAAAAAAAAATGAAATTTATAAGGATAAAAAAACAAAACGTTTAACGTGTTTTATAATTTTTATCTTTTCTTTTAATTTGTTTAATAATGTTCTTCAATTGGATTTCCTTCATCAACAAGACCATGTTCAATCATTGCTTTTTGTCGAAGTTTTTCTATACGTTCTTTTTTTTCAATATCTTCTTTTTGTAATTTAAGTATTTCTTCAATTGTTACTTCAACAAGTGGTACACGTAATGGTTGATGAAAATCTAATTCACCAATAAGTAGAACATTTTCACCGCGAATTACAAATAAACCACGAGGTATATCTGCATATTGACGACCAATACAAATACGTTCGAAAGCTTGATGAAGTACAAGATTACCTAAAACGAATAAACAAAAGCAAAAAAAAAGAATTATGATTCAATAGAACTAATTGTTATAGCTTTTATTCATTTAATCTTTATTTCGTAATTTTTACCTACCGAATTGATCAAGACTTCTTAAATAAGCAATAAGTGTTCGACCATCACGTAGCATAACCATTAACTGTTCTAAGCAAATATGTATCATATGTATGAGTTCGATTTATTTATTTCTTACTATCAACATCGCCAATTAATGCTGCCATACCGGATAAATAATAATCATTGTTCACAATACTTAAATCCATTTTTTGTGATTATTATTTATAATCTGAAAATAAAAGAATTTTATGAAATATGCCTTTTTTTTTTCGTTTTTTTATATATGTTTCGTGCTATTTGATATACGAGTGTAATATAACAAAACAATGATGAAAGGTTTCAAAATGACATTACAACAATAATTAATTGTTCTCAATCAATTTAAGCATAAACTCTTACCTAACTAGTCTATTTCAATGAATTCACTACTCACATAATTACAAAACATAGTTTCTATTTTATTAAACACTCGAATAAGCGTAAAGAACATATTTTTATTGTTCATCTTGCAATAATCATTAATTTAAAAAAAAAGAAAAAAAACACTAAAAAAATATGACTAGAATATATATTTGTTAATATCATCAAAATAAATTTTAAAAACAAATTGCTTGTATATATAGATGAATATATAACCGGAATATACTTGAGAAAGTCAAAGGATTCTACATTCTACTTGGAATTATGATGCTTGAGTATTTAATAACGACTAATATCTCGTCCGTATAAATGTGTACGAACCCAATCAAATGCAAGTAATGTTTTTGTTCGTCCAGTAAACATTTCAGTAAAATAAAATGATTTCCATAAATAAGCAGCACCACGACCTGATAATGGTTTTAAATTAAATAAATCAAGTATTGGTTTTGTACCAGTAAAATCTAAAACAGCTGAATCACCACCAACATATGCTAATGAACCCATATGTTTATAACGAAATGGTTTTAAATTATATTGTTCATAATTAGTTACAGTTAGATCAGGTAATTGATTAAGTAAATCAGCTATATAAAGACCTTCTTGTGACGCAACTTGTGCTGTTGCTGGTAATGAACGAATTTTTGTATCAACTTTTTCAAGTGCTGAACGAAGTTTTGCCATTGTTAGAAAACCTGAATTATCTTTGTCAGCTTCTTCAAATAAGTGTTCAATTTTTTTTGAAAACATTTCAAGCTAGAAACAAAAACATTTCAAAAAACAGATGTTAATATTTTCATTTTGAGAAAGTTTGTTTCTTATAATCTATACATAGATGACAGATAACAGTTTGATTTTCATTATCAAATCAAAGTCGAAAGTCCACCTCAATATTAGAAATTTATTTCATATAGCCTAGGAAGTCAAACGTTTGTAAACCTTAAAAAGTATTGTTTTTTTTCTATTTCAAATAGCTACTCCTCTCTTCTATTATGGAGACACGTACGATACCTAAAAATGAGGCCACCGTTAGAAAGTCTTTTGGACAAACGGTGTGAGGACCAGGCAACCACGCTTAACATTAGCTGGAGAATGTTTTCTTCATATTTATTACGCTATGGTATTTCTTAAGAAAGTAATATTTCACTTTGGAATATTCGCGGATGAACAGCAATAATAAATTCGTTCGTTTTGGAACCAAATCGATCTAATTTATGATATATACTAAGAAGAAGTTCGTTTTAATCTTAACTTGTGTTGTTATTAAATTTGCATAAATTTAGACTTTAAGTGAATTTTTAAATATTATGTTCATCACAGTGAAATTCACTAAATTTTGAATTAGGCCGAGTTTATATAAAAATAAATTTTAATTGAAATTGGATTGGATTTTATGCGTCAATTTTTCGTGTGACTTCAATCAAAACCAAAAACTTCGGCAGACCAGCAATCTACTGACAGTATACCATAAGTTCTTATGAGTACTGCTGACGAACATGCAACATTGTGATTATTAAAATGAGGCATGGGTACATCATAAAGAATGAGCATGTTAACTTGCACAATCTTTGATGTACATTCTTTTTGTTTCTTGAAAAGGCTTAGTAATAGAATTTACCAGCTAATGTGGTAAAGTCGCGGTCGTCGGAAAATGCGTGATACTTACTGTTACGATGTAGACCATCGGCGTAAGTAATACACATCTCTATGCAATTAGTCTATTACTTTAATTTTCTTCTGAACTAATAGTCGAATTTAGCCTTAATATTTACACTCGATGCATGTCTATTCAAAAAAATGGATAGTTATTCATAATGAAATAAAATTTGACTAAAAAAATCAATGAATTTTTTTTTGTTTGTTTGAATATTTTCAATACCTGTGGAAATTCGTTAATTTTTCGTTCAACTAATGATCGAAATTGTTGAAGATCAAGTGCTCCTCGATTTTGTGTATCAGCTTCTTCAAATAAATGATGAATACGATCAACTAATTTTGGATGTTCAATTGTAGCACAATCACCAATAGCAAATATTGAACCATCATTAATACCTTTGACATGTAAATATTGATCAGTAAGAATACCCATTCGATTACTTTGAATATTTAAACCAATTATTTCTCGAATACGATTTGTTAATGGACGTGGTTTAATACCTGTTGCCCAAACAACAACAGAACATGGAATGGATGTTTGTTCATTTGATCCTTTTACTTGAATAATAACTTCACGTTGTTTAACAGCTTTTACAAATGTATTCATTAAAACTTCAATATTTTCACGATGAAAATGTTTTTCAGTATAATCACTTATTTGTTTATCCTAAAGAGGAAAAAAAAACGTGAAAGATTAAATATATGAAAAATAAATTCTACAAACCATCATTGATAAAACATGATCAAGTGCTTCAATTAATGTTATTTTAACATCTTTAGCAACTAAACGTGGATAATAATGTTGAAGATCTTCACGAACTAAATCTGCAAGCTAACAAATGAAGAATATTAATAAATATATTAAAATATCGGGTTTTTTGAAAAATTTTGAATATTAATCAATTATTCCCCAAGCTTATTTAATTGAGCAGTTAGTGATTGGACTCAGTGAGTCAAATAATTACCTTCTTTAGATTAAATATCAATCGCTGATATTGTAACATTTCTCTTAAGACTATTAAAGCTTGTCAACGCATTCGTTTTGAAGCTAAAATATGGAACTTATATGTGTTCATTACAATTATTATATCAATACAAAATACGTTAAAATATCTAGTAGATTATTTATTTCTACATTGCGAACATAAATGCTTTTGTTTTTTTTACTGGCCCTCGATTTTTTCATTTTCCTTAATCCAACATTATTATTATTCTAACTATCGATTTAACTGGCAACTAAGTACATCAGAGTTCTGAAAGGGCTGAGCTGCCATGCATGATTTATCTCGCAGGTGTATGAGTGTCGGTCTACGTGTTTGTCCTTCCTGAACTCATACTCTTATTCACAGTAGTTGGCGAGCAGGTGGTAACAAGAATTGATAATTGAGAAGAATTAGAATTAGAGTGAAAGACGAAAACGAGACAACGATATTTGTTTGATTTCGTATATTCACTCGCTGTTTCTTGCACAAATGTTGAGCCAATGCGAAAGCTTTTGAAAATTTTGTTTTACTCAAATGTTAGCCCATGGAAGCCTATTGCAAAAATAAGTTCAGCCTATCCAGAGCTTTGTCGTACATATCTATTGAAAGTTTCAAAGCACTGATATTTATCTTGATAAACTTAGAAACACTGATATTGATTAATTTCCAAAGTGATAACTTAATCAGGCCACGTAGCAAATCAATACATCAGTACTCATCATCGTTGACATCTCGAATATAAATTTTTATCTGCGCAAAAATCAAAAACTGCACTATTTAGAACATTCATAATTGTTTATCAACTATTCAAATTTCAAGCTAGACTTTGAAATGTTCTCATTGATAAGGATCTGGGAGAAAGAAGTCTGACGCATATTGTCTTTGATTACAATAGAAACATACTCAATGACCACCGGCCATTTTCGGCTTAAAACTTCCATTCGCTATATTTTTCTTGTACAAATGATTAATCTTTAAATATGTACGAGTTGTTTTTTTTTTCTATTCTGCAACTATCATTACCTTGAAAAAAGGTCATTAAGTACTAAACAATATCTTATAATAGATGATTATGACCTTGTGATCTTAAACCAATAATCCAAAAAAAAAAAACCAAGAAGCTCATATGTGTTTTTTTAACTTACTTCAGCAGCAAATTCAACTCCTGTTGGTCCACCACCTACAACAATAAAATGTAAAAGACGTTTTCGTTCTTCTTCTGTTTGTGATGGTATCATAGCTGATTCAAATGCATCACTAATAGCTGAACGTATACGTCGAGCATCGAGAATTTCTTTAAGAAAATGTGAATGCTCTTGAACACCTGGAATATTAAATGTATTATTTTCTGCACCAACAGCAACAATAAGAATATCATATTTCATATCAAATTGTGGTCGTGTTCGAGCTAAATTAAATACATTCATTCATTCATTAAAAAACAAAATTCTTTGTTTTTATTCTTACCTGAATCTTTAATTATTCTTGATGATGCACCACCTTCACGTTTTGATTGTACAAATATTCCTTTAATATCATCACCACGAGATACAGGACTTGAATCTTCACTACTACATGTTATAATTTTCATTTTTGGATCAACATCAACACAATGTGCTTCAATATATTTAATTCTTGGTCCAACAAGTGAACGTATAGCTTCAATTACTGTTCGAGTTTCAACTGTACCAACACTAACTGATGGTAATAAAGGTGTCATTAGAAAATAATTACGTGGTGATACACAAACAACTTCATATTTATGACTATCAATATGTTTTAAAAATGGTACGGCACCCCAACCTTGAAGATAAAAAGAAGTTATTAAAAGAAAAAAAAGAATTTATTTGTATATTTAACCTGTTCCAAGAATAACAATACGTTGTTTAATGCCACTGGAATTATCTAAATCATTCATATCTTTAAACCATTTATAATCACGATAATTACGATAACCATAATAAATACCAGTACCAACAAAAGTAATAATTAAAATATTTTTTAAACGTCGTTTTAATTTTATGCCTAAAATTTCATTTATTAAATAAAAAAAAAAAAAGAAAACTTTATGGTCTTTTTTTAACTTCTAGAAGTAAATTTAAGAATCAACAACAATAAGATGTATTATATTTTCTTTTATAGACAAATTAATAAATATTCTCGGTTCTTAGAAACAAAAACAAAAAACATCTCCCACATACCAAAACTTTGTTTAACCGGTTGTCGATTAAACCAAGCAAGATTTCGAATAATAATTGGTTTGATTTCTTTCAATTGTTTCAGTGATAAATTTCGTAATTTGTTCATTATAACTAATTTTTGATCAAATAAATGCAAACGCAAAAAAAAAGAATATTACTTTAAATTTTTGAAGAAAATATAAGATTAAAAACCATCATGAGGCATTCATTCCGCACGCAAAAAAAAATCTATTTACTCGTATTCGTTAAATAATAATCAATCATAAACAATCATTCGATCTTAGTGCCATCTTTTTTCGATATTACAAAAATTAAAAACAATAATAAAAAATACATAATTTTTCTATTAAAAAACTGTTTTTTTTTTATAAATAATTTCAAAATTTTCTTTTACTTTATTAATAAATTAATTTGATTGGTTTAATTCCCATTCGTTTATCTATATAAGAGTACAAACATCCAACATATATTACTTCATTATATATTGCTTTCAAACGTTGTAACAACAATGTATTCGAGCAATGATCAATCTCAAATTGAAAATGATGACGATGGTGATATTACAACCGAATTATGGCAAGAAGCTTGTTGGACAGTTATATCATCATATTTTGATGAAAAAGGTCTTGTTCGACAACAACTTGATTCATTTGATGAATTTATACAAATGTCTGTTCAACGTATTGTTGAAGATTCACGTCCAATTGAATTTCAAGCACAAGCACAATATATAACAGCAGCAAAAGAAACACCAGCAAAATATACATTTAAATTTGAACAAATTTATTTATCAAAACCTATACATCGTGCTGATGAAGGTACTGTTTATTTATGGCCAAATGAAGCACGTTTAAGAAATTTAACATATGCTGCACCATTATATGTTGATGTTAAACGAACGACAATAAAAGAAAATGAATCGCCTATAGAAAAAAAATTCGATAAATTACATATTGGTGATATACCAATTATGTTACGTTCAGCTTATTGTCTTCTATCAGAAATGACTGATCGTGATTTAACTGAACTTAATGAATGTCCATTAGATCCTGGTGGTTATTTTATTATAAATGGTAGTGAAAAAGTTTTAATTGCTCAAGAAAAAATGGCAACAAATACAGGTTTGATTCGATCATAAAAAACAAATATGAATTTTTTTTACATTTTTTGTATCAATATTTATTATTTTAGTTTATGTATTTTCAATGAAAGATTCAAAATATGCATATAAATGTGAAGTTCGTTCTGTATTAGAAAATTCTAGTCGACCAACAAGTACATTATGGGTTAATTTAATGGCTAAAGGTGCACAGGTTAGTTACAAAAACACAAGAAACTTTATGAAAAATACTTTTTTTGAAATTAATCTGCCTTTCTTTAACCTAACGAGGGGATATTTTCAATTGATCAATCGCTTTTGAATTCGGATACTATACATAAAGTTCTCGAATGTTCTATGGAATATTACTGGTTTTTTGGCACTTTCATATCTCGAGAGGGAAACATTTTTGAGGATGCGAATTTTTCTTTATAGAAATTCCACACTCTTTGAGTATCGAAGCACTATTCAGGTTCGAAAATTTTGATCCTGACGGACTAAATATCAGTTGGAGTAATTCGCTCCAATGACGGCATAACAAGTTCCTATTTTATTTATTTAGGGTGGTAAAAAAAGTGCTATCGGTCAACCAATT
The DNA here is from genome assembly GCA_905329745.1 of Rotaria sp. Silwood2. Taxonomy (NCBI): domain Eukaryota; kingdom Metazoa; phylum Rotifera; class Eurotatoria; order Philodinida; family Philodinidae; genus Rotaria; species Rotaria sp. Silwood2. The sequence goes on from CAJNSZ010000541.1 coordinate 55,034, forward strand.
ATTGGTATATTACCATATATAAAACGTGAAATTCCTATAATGATTGTTTTTCGTGCACTTGGACATGTATCTGATCGTGATGTACTTGAACACATTATTTATGATTTTGATGATATGGAAATGATGGAAAAAGTAATATTTCAAATTTGATAAAAAATCAAAAGAGAATATTTCTTTTTCTTTTTTTTGCTTAGGTTAAACCATCACTTGATGAAGCCTTTGTTATACAAGATGATAAATTAGCACTTGATTTTATAGGTGCACGTGGTAGTAATGCTGGTGTACCACGTGAAAAACGTATACGTTATGCTAAAGATATATTACAAAAAGAAATGTTACCACATATTGGTATTACACAACATTGTGAAACAAAAAAAGTTTATTTTCTTGGTTATATGGTTAATCGTTTATTATCAGCTGCATTAGGTCGTCGAGAATTAGATGATCGTGATCATTTAGGAAATAAACGTTTAGATTTAGCTGGTCCATTATTATCATTTTTATTTCGTGGTTTATTTAAACGTTTAATTAAATATATAACAGCTGCTGGACAAAAATCTGTTAATCGTAATCGTGAAGTTGGTGATTGGGTTGTACGACCTGATATAATAACACAAGGTTTAAAATATTCATTAGCTACAGGTAATTGGGGTGATCAAAAAAAAGCACATCAAGCACGTGCTGGTGTTAGTCAAGTATTAAATCGTTTAACATATGCATCAACATTATCACATTTACGACGTGTTAATTCACCTATTGGTCGTGATGGAAAATTAGCTAAACCACGTCAATTACATAATACTTTATGGGGAATGATTTGTCCAGCTGAAACACCTGAAGGACATGCTGTTGGTTTAGTCAAAAATTTAGCACTTATGGCATATATTTCTGTTGGTTCACAACCTCAACCAATTTTAGAATTTCTTGAAGAATGGTCAACAGAAAATATGGGTAAGATTATTGTGTAATATATAGTAAAAGCAAAAAGATTTTTTTGTCTTCTTTCTAATAGAGGAAATAACACCATCAAGTATTCGAAATGCTGCAAAAATCTTTGTTAATGGTTGTTGGATTGGTATTCATCGTGATCCTGATCAATTAATGAATACACTTCGTCGTTTACGTCGTCAATGTGATATTATTGTTAATGAAGTATCAATGGTACGAGAAATTCGTGAACGTGAAATTCGTATATATAGTGATGCTGGTCGTATATGTCGTCCATTAATGATTGTTGAAAAACAAAAATTATTATTAAAACAACGACATGTTGATTTACTTAAAGAACGTGAATATACAAATTTTGGGTAAGAGATTATTTATATTATTTCATCCAAAAAAAAAAAAAAAAAACATTTTTTTCGTTTTATTATTTTAAATTAGATGGCAAAATTTAGTTGCTGAAGGTGTTGTTGAATTTATTGATTGTCTTGAAGAAGAAACAAGTATGATTGCTATGGTACCCGAAGATTTACAATCAAAAGCAGAAACAACATACTGTTCAACATATACACATTGTGAAATTCATCCGTCAATGATTTTAGGTGTTTGTGCAAGTATTGTTCCATTTCCTGATCATAATCAATCACCACGTAATACATATCAGTCAGCTATGGGTAAACAAGCCATGGTAAAACAACCCCCCTTGCATCTTACAAAACTATTGAATTATAAGAGATTATTTTTGTATTTTGTTAGGGTGTTTATATAACAAATTTTCATATTCGAATGGATACACTTGCACATGTTTTGTTTTATCCTCAAAAACCATTAGCTGCAACACGAGCTATGGAATATCTTCGTTTTCGAGAATTACCAGCTGGTATAAAGAATATTGTTGTCTTGTTTTTTTTTTGTTGCTAAACTATTTTGAATCTATTCTTTATATTCAGGTATTAATGCTATTGTTGCAATAGCATCGTATACTGGTTATAATCAAGAAGATTCAATTATTCTTAATTGGAGTTCTGTTGATCGTGGATTTTTTCGATCAGTTTTCTGGCGTTCATATCGTGAAGCAGAAAATTCACAAGGTGATGCACATAAAGAAATTATTGAAAAACCACAACGTACAACATGTGCCGGAATGCGTAATGCTATTTATGATAAACTTGATGATGATGGTATTATTTCACCCGGTGTTCGAGTTAGTGGTGATGATGTTCTTATTGGAAAAACAGTTACTTTACAAGATACAGAAGATGAAGTAAGCTAATATATGTATTCGAATGAGAAAACTCACTTACAAGGTATATGTATTAATTAGTTACTATTGAACAAGGACATTACAGATGTATCCAGATTAACTGCACACCAGTCTAAACTGTGACTAGTGCATAACTAGCAGTATATAACCTGTTAAGGGTACTCCGCTTCTTTCCAGTGTTTCGCAAGGATGACTGTACTGAAAGTTTCTGAGCAAATAGATCTTGACTAGTAGTGTAAAAGTTGTCATAGACTCAAAAAACTCCCAAATGCTTCTTTCTATGAGATATAGAGGACATATGTGCTAAAAATGACTTGAAGTTTTTTCGTTTTGCTTTTTGAAAAAAATGTTGTTTCCTTCGTTTGGGAGAACTGAAATACTTCAGGCGTATCTGTTTTTCATTTTCTTATGTATAGTTAGCAATTAATGCACTTGTAAATCGACGAGAAGGATGCATCGCTGATCCACACAATATATTTTGATTATAAAGCAATTATATTAGTATAGATCATTTATAACATGAAAGCGCTATATACTATAATTTTTTGTATAGGAGATCTTGAAAGTCATTTTTCTTTTGATTGTCCTCTTTCATTGAAAGCTAAAGCTTTTAAATCGTTTGCTTGAAATTCGTGTTAATAGCTATTAAGGCATCCCCCCCCCCCCCCCCCCCCCCCCCCCCCCCCCCCCCCATCCCCCGNAAAAACTTTTGTAACTCATTCTAGGTATCAAATTTTATTCTGAAAATTTGGATACTATGGTAATTTGGCACGCTGAATACGATAGTGATTTTGGTTTTCTATAAAAATTCTAAAAATCGGGAATGGTCTCCTGAAAGCCTAAAAAAGTACTGGCTAGCTACAAAAAAATGATTGAGAACGGCCAAAAACCACTCATATCCTAAAACCAAAGACATGCACGGAAAGAGGAGAGTTCAGTGCATCATCCTCCAACAAAAACTCAGTTTTGAAATTTTTTCAAAAAATCTAATTTTTGGAGGGGGGAGATGCCTTAAGCAATTGAGAACATTGATGAAACACCTTAGAAATTTGTGATCGATTTTTCTTACAAGAGAACCATGCTAACTCATATCCTACATTTGGTTTTATATTAGACCTAACAGGACATTTTGATAAGAATAGAAAAAATTGAATTTTCGAGTAAACTCATTTTTACATCATACCGGTAACTATCGATTATTCCTCTGGGTAAGCGAAATTGTTTTTTTTCATCATGTATCTAAAACCGTATTGAAAATTTCTTAAAATGATCCTAACTCACCTGCAAAGGTTAATGGGAACAAACTCTTTTTAATTTTTTTCTAATTATATTAATTTATTTTAGTTAAATAGCAAAACAAAAAAATTTCTTAAAAAAGATGCAAGTGTATTTATGCGTGCAAGTGAAACCGGTATTGTTGATCAAGTAAGTTCTTTTTTTGTTTCTTGTATTAAAAAATAGAAAGAAAATTTTCTTTTTTATTCTAGGTACTTTTATCAATTAATGATGAAGGTTATAAATTTGTTAAAATAAAAGTTCGAACATTAAAAATTCCACAAATTGGTGATAAATTTGCTAGTCGTCATGGACAAAAAGGAACATGTGGAATACTTTATCGAATGGAAGTATGTATATATATTTAGTTCGAATGATAAACATACAAAAGTTTAGGGTTCGAATCTATATACGAGACAAAGATGGATGGATCAAGTTAATTTATTTCTACTTGATTTTATCATGGCTGATCTCGTAAAATATAATTCCTTGTCAAACCACTAATCGATTTCATTTAGTCGATTTAGTCACCTTTTCTCGGAAACAATAAATTCTTATTTATCTTATTGAGAATAAGAAAACGAAATAAGTTTTCTTTACTTAATTTTCGTTTCTGAATTCTCAAAAATTAAAATATTTTACTTTACATTACCCCATATAAGATTTATTTATCTACTTATATTAGGTACTTTGTAATGTGACATTTTTTTTTTTATTTTCTTAGGATATGCCATTCACAGCTGAAGGTATAACACCAGATTTAATTATTAATCCTCATGCTATACCATCACGTATGACAATTGGACATTTAATTGAATGTTTACAAAGTAAAGTAGCAGCAAATAAAGGTGAAATAGGTGATGCAACACCATTTAATGATAATGTTAATGTTAAACATATGTCTGAAATGTTACATGAATATGGTTATCATTTACGTGGTAATGAAGTTATGTATAATGGTATGACGGGAAGAAAACTTAATTGTCAAATATTTTTGGGACCAACTTAGTAAAGACGTTTTTTTTTCTTTCTTTAAGAGAATTTTGTTTAATTTAGTTATCAACGACTTAAACATATGGTCGATGATAAAATACATTCTCGTGCTCGTGGTCCAGTACAAATTCTTAATCGACAACCAATGGAAGGTCGATCACGTGATGGTGGTCTACGTTTTGGTGAGATGGAACGTGATTGTCAAATATCACATGGTGCAGCACAATTTCTTAAAGAACGTCTTTTTGAAGTATCAGATCCATATCGAGTACATGTTTGTAATATTTGTGGACTTTTGGCTGTTGCAAATCTAGCTGAAAAAACATATAGTTGTAAAGGATGTACAAATACAACACTAGTATGTCGATTGAATAAACATAAAAATAATATATTTCATTTTTCTTTTTTAAATAGATATCACAAGTACGTTTGCCATATGCATGTAAACTTCTATTTCAAGAACTTATGGCAATGAATATTGCACCTCGGATGATGGTTGATTAAGCTATTTCTTTTTGTGTTTGTCTTTTTTTTGTTGATCTTGATTATGTATATAAACAACTTCAAGTTTAAAGAAATTTGAAGATTCAAAGAAAAAAAAAAACAAATGAATTTACGAAAAAAAAAAAACTAAATCTCTTTTGATGACTAATTGTTTGTCACTTGTTTGTTTGTTTTTTTATTGTATTCAACTAAAAGAGAAAAAAGTTAATTTTTTAGAAAACATGGAAAAAAGTATTTTTTTTTAAATATTCGATACAGTAATATATTGGCATCGGAGAAGGTTACAGGATCAATTATTCGTTCTGTTGTAGAGGATAAAGAATGGCTTGTCAGTACTAATGAGAAGAGTCAAAACATGGATGTTTTTTGTAATAATCATGGCGAAACGTATATATTTAAAAAAATTCGTGTCTCGGAGAGGTTTAACAGAAAAGTCTTTATGTGGATAAAGTTTGAGGTCAAAATTCAAAAGTGCGACTTCTCTTGAAAACTAGGTCTCTACACGAAAAACTCCGCTAAAAGATTGATATCTTAGTAACAAAGGCTTGGCTGTTCAAATCACTCTAAAGTATTTACTCACTCAGTAGATTCTATCGACTGAATATAATTTTAGCTTAAATGCTATTTATTACTTGAGAATCTTCCCTTGTGAGTTGCACCTCATAGCAAGCAACGTCACTTTCAACGTATTGTATTTCAGATCTGGTAGTCTCTTATCATAGACGTATGTTAATAAACTTTAAAAAGGAAATGAGCAATAAAAAAAGTACTCAACATCCGTAAGGTAAATAAAACAAACATAAAGACTCAGAACATGAGAAAAGATAGTTTTTCGTGCTATTGGTTTTTCTTGAACTTATCCTATGAGTGAATAAATAGTATGTTATCAATTTGACTTAATGATAAACGTATTCATCTTCGATATAATTGATAGGCAAGCTCTAAAATCTTATCATGTTGGAAATGTTTTCATTTAGAACTACTATTCTAGAAATTTATTAGANTGGAAACATTTAATCTGTTTCACCCGTTAGTGAAGTTTTACACAAAAACAGTTTTTATCGAAATTTCATTATTATGATACCAGCTGAATAGGGATGAAATAGCACAGAAAAATAGAGCTTCATTTTCTCTATCATCTCATAAAAACAGAAAATTCCATCAAGCCTTCTATACGAAATTGAGATGCGACCGCCACTACTTTTGGGTACCCCTACGTAATATAATGCATCTGATAGAGAACTTCATTAGCTATCTAAATCACAATTGGAATTTTAGTTAGCTACTTAGTATCGTAGAAAAACTTCATCAATAGCGTGAGCTTAGGTTTTTTAGTAGTATTGTACAAATACTTATGAAGGTGAATCTTTCGTCGAACGTAGTCGATAATGACGACGCACTCTATTTGGCCAATGCATTATTTCAATTAACTTATTGAAGACAACCCCTTTACTTACCTAACATCTATACACTACTTTATCATTATACATAAACATAGATATGATATCGAATCTTTTATAACATCAAAATTGATAATAAATGAACATAATGCATTAGAATGTCAAACGATGAGAGAAAATTCGTTCTCATTATATCACTAAAATTGAACAGGACCGTCTTATCCGTATCTATCTACCACATATCGACTATTACCATGTAACACAGACCTTCACGATACTGAATCTTGCATCGAATCGAATCATTATTATAAAAATAGGATCAGCAGTTAATGCATTTCTAAATAATACAATGAGAAAATTTCTTTACTCATCTATGGTAAAATTCACTGCTTTCATTTGACAAAAAATATCTATAATGTTAAATCTTCTATGTGAACACAGTATCTATTAAATTCCTTAGAAAATATATCAGTAATAGTTATATTATAAAAATGAGTCATGTACATTCTTTTAGTTATAATTAACTGTTTATTTTTAGAGCAACATCATTCATACTGTAAAGAAAAAACCTTTCTTAGATGAATACTGTTGGAACTTTGCAAGAGAGTTGAATATTGAGAGTAGTTATATATATTTTACTATGAAAAGGAAAAAAATGCTTCAGTATATAAGTATCTTTACTAGTTTTCAAGTAATCAGAAATCATTCTCTGTGTTATTTATCTTCCTTCATTTGAATATTTATAAATCCAAAAAATTTCCAAGAGAATACTCTATCACTGCGTTTAATTATTCCTTTTTTTTTTCGTTTTAAAATATCAGATACAAAACTATGTGAAACATTCGATTTTTCAGAGAATTCACATTTTGATGGATCATTACTATTATTGTAATCATTAATTAAGTGAATTTTTCATCTAATGAAAGATAATGTTGTGATGTCATTGCTTTTCCTAATACGCACAGTTTGTAACAAAGAATAAACAGTAGTTATAGTGCATTAACCAGAAACAAAGAGAAAAGTACACGTGTATTCATTTAGAAGAGGTTAAAATAGCAATCGGAACTATAAAAACAATGTTCAAGTTCAAAGTCAGAAGATGTATTTCCTGCAAGAATCGTTTCATAGGATCAAGAACTTATTCACAATAGGATATATTCACTAATAGAAGTTTTCTTGTGTACTATTTCATTAATTTTTTTTACAATACTATTAGTTATATCTTTTTCATACTAAGAATAGCTTTCAATGTCAATTCCTAACTAGTAACACATAATTTTTATTTGTTCTTCAAATTATTAAAATCAATTACTCGAAAATGTTTGGAATGTATGATGCAAAAAAAAAAAAATTCATTTTTAAAATCACAAATTCAAGAAATATACATATCTGTTGTTATGTTCGATAAAGTGATAATGAGTTAGACAAATTTTTTCAAACAATTGTATGCATACAAACAGCAGTATCCTATTTCAACTTGTTCAATCTCATGTTCATCATTCTTTTTTTTTTCGCTGTCTTATTTGTTCGCAACATGACATAATGAACAAGACATGCTCAAGTATCCGTAGTCATCATCATCATCATCATTGCAATTATTATCTACATACACGCATCTTCTTTCATTCATTTACTGATCGCGCAATCGACAATAAGAAAGGAAAAAAAAGAAATGCAAATTTTGCTTATTACAGATAAAAATGAAGTTATCATCTGACAGAAGAAAAAAAAAACGAGTGCATTTTTACTTGATTATATTGTGAATAGTAATTTGAAGTGACCTTTTTAATCTAAGCTTACATATATAATCAAGAATATAGTCTACTAGTAGTTGAATATAAGTGAGATTGAAATAATGCATATTTGTACTTTTCTTTTTTTTTTTCAATTAGTCTTTCTATTCAATGAGTTTTAACTAGACAATAAAACATATCTTTTGCTTTTTATTTTGACATCAATGAACAAAAGAAATTCATTTTCGATAACATAAACTCTATACTATTTGACATCTTGTATTTTCAAGTAGCACACGTGACTGATTTTTTTTTTAATATTCCAATTAATCCAATCGTCAGTCATTTATTCTTGCTTGACCGATTCGCCAAGGATCGGCTTAATGGGTTGCTAGCAAAAAATGCAAATAGTTGAAATAGTATGTCTCTTTTATCTTTGCTCATTTGGACATTCGTATGTCATCCATTCATCTGTCAATATCTTTTTTTGTTCTCTAGAGGGTTTCATCATCTTCTTCTATTTTTTTTCTTTTCCTCTTAGAAACAAATTTACCTGCTGATTTCCGTATGACACAAAAAAAAACAAAATATTAAACACCTATAGTGATAATCAATTAACACAGTTGGATATTCTTAGTTATACATTTATATATATATATATATAATTCATCTGACTATTACTGTTCATACAAAAAACAGTCTATAATAAACAATGAATAAAATAGAAAAAAGATGATTGATTAGAGAATAATGTCGTTTGGAATTATTTGATAGTAAAGCACTGATACGTTGACGTTGTAAAACATCTGAAGAGAAAAAAAAATTATTAATAAAATAAGAACAAAAAAAAAAACAAAAAAAGAGTAATTCAACCTTTTTCAACAATTAATTTTGCCGTACGTCGTTGACGTTTATAAGCACATGTCCATATACCTGAATGATATGTTTGTGCATGATAAATAATTAAATATGAATTTAATCTATTATTTATCAATTTTCTTCGTACATGAATATTATCAGGTTTTGTTTTATTGAATTGATTTGATACAAAAAACCAATTTATGGATGTTAATAATGATTTATTGTTATCATTATCAATTAAAATACTACAATTTAATTTAACATTTGTTCCTGGTTCGACATAAAGATATGAAGGAGATAGAATCATAGGTATTTGTATATGTAAATATATAGAAGTACTTATAGTTGCTCGTCGATTAGCAATTTGACAAAGATAAATTCCTTCATCAGATAAATTTAATTGATATATTTCTAATGACCAATAAGAATCTCTTGTTGATGTTGAATATAATGATATCGAATAACGTTTATCCGTTGTAAATAATTCTTTTCCAACGGCTAATGGATACGATAAAGATGTTAAGGAATCATATTTAAACCATGTTACATGATGTTCACCTAAATCACGTATATGACATGTTAAAATAGCTGTAGAAGATAAATTTAATGTTTGATTATATGTTTTTGTTAATATTTGTGGAAAATTTTTTACAGCTATTATTAATTTTATCATTAATATAACTAAAGTAAAATAAAACAAAAACATACACGATCATCAAAAATCAAATCGTTGAATTTAAGTAAGATAATAACTTACTAAGAGTAAGTAAAAATACTTGTTTAAGTTGAAACATCATCATCAATTTGACACTTTTGCATCACTGTTTGACATATACACATAAACTGCATATGATATTTGTTTGCAATTGATTGTGTAATATAGTAACTACGTTTTTCTTTTCAATAGAACATGTTGGTACTAGTTGATGAACAACGACATATGAGATGAGTAAAGAGAGAACGTGTACAAAAGAAGATGAACGAAGATTATGCTTATTCTCTCTCTCTCTCTCTTTCTCTCTAACGCTGGTGACGATTGAAGAGACGATGAGGGAAAAGACGAAAGAAAAAAGAAAAGAAAAATAAACTTAGACTAATGGAATTAAGAATAGGAAGAGAAAAGATATCTAAGTTGGATATGTGGATTAAAACTGACTATAAAAGAGCGACATATACAAAAACAATAAATAAAATATTCATTGCCTTTTGTTCAAAAGGGATTTTCGAATAAGAGAAAAAAGAAAAAGAAGATCAAACGGCGTGCATACAAATTGAATGATGATGCATCTCATTTGTTTTTCAAACTTTTGACAAGATCAATGTATATACATATATTCATACCAGGTGATTCTATCATTGAATATATCACACCTCACATATATACTTCATTTGTTTTGAGTACAATTAGTTTTTCTAGTGTGCGTGATTCAAGTGACAAATATACTTATTGTCTTTTAGTCTACTGGTACCATATGACATGAAGACACATACGCGTGCCTATCTGAGTCAATTAGATTTTGACGCTCTTGCACACACATACATATATATATATATATGTAGGAGTACTTACTTATTCGTTTACTTGTGTCAGACACATAAGTATTGACGCTTGTCATTATTATTGTCGTCAGACTCAATATGAAAATATTAAATTGCTTTCTTCTATGAAATTATTTGTTTTTGAATTCTACTTTAAGAAATATGATTATCTATTTCATATAGATAGATTAGCTGTTTGTGATTACAGAGATATGTTGAATGTGATGATTGGCAAATCAAGGCTTTTCTTTTTGTTCAATCATCATGAATAATATATCAAGTGCTGAAAAGACTGTCAACACATCAAACTGTCAAATAAAAAAAATGATTATGTAGTTAATATATATATATATATAGAGATATACATATTTCGATCTCATTTAATTTAATCGATCCAATAACAAAAATAAAACAGAATGATTGAATACAACTATTCGGCATGTGCAAGACATTTGTTATAGTGATCAAGCATTAGAAAAAAAAATAATATGAACAAGATGAGCATAAATATTCGATAGACCGAGAAAGAAAAGTACGATATTTATGTCTAATCTGATAAACGATATAGACATACTGTGTGAATATTGTCTTGTGAGTAGTTGTGCTGCTTTGTTTTTGTTAGAATGATATAGATAACAGGTTGAACTCAATTAGACTGATGGGTTCCTTACATATATACAAATGTCCGATAAGAAATACAGATTTGTATAACATTCTTCTTCAGTCTGGAAGGCATTTGAAGATATAGTAGTTCAAGAAATTATACGACCAAGTTTATTTTAATTTTTCTTTCGCTGTTATAAACATGAATAAAAATATTAATAGTAATTTGAGTAGATAAAAATGTTTGACAGTTTTACTAGGTGTTGATCTCAGAAAAACCAATAAAGATATAGACCCTTTTTTATGGATAGTGTACACAATATGCATATTGTTGAAAGCTTCTTATCTTGATATTAAATGATTCTTAGATCTGAAAAAAATTGCATTTTAGTTTTCTAAAGGTCTTATTCGATGAAACTAATAAGCAATTTTATCTTCAAAAGTTCTTGTTGGAAAAAATTCGCTACTCAAATCACTATTTGGATTTCTATTAACGGTTACAATAGCAGAAAAAAAGATTGAAAATTAACCAGGTCGAATAATTTCAGGATTCGAGACATTCGGACTCTATTTAAAAAAAAGTAAATGTACGTTTTATTACATTATTTTTTGCAATTGATCAGGTTAAATTATAAGCTAAAGTTTTAATATAGTAACATCATTTCAATCGATTTTAGCATGTTGATAGTTGTAAAGGAAAAGCTAGACTAGGATAAATTTAATTTCTTGTGGGCTCCTTTGTGAAGTGATTACTTGATATCTTAGTAATATCATTTTAAATATGACTAGCAAAAGATTAAGAAAACGAAAAATACAAATACTTACAAGTGTAAGTATAATTATTGATTTGTAAATATTTCCATGTCAATAATTGTTTTGATTGTCATGCTTCACTTGGTCTAATTGAAGTAACATTTTTTTTTTTTTCGAAATATGAATAATATAATTTATATCAACATGATTGTTATTCAATAGATCATGAAAATTTAAATTTTTAAATATAAGATAAATTTTTGTCTAGAAAATAAAAGTAGTCTTCTATGAAAAATCAGACATAAGATTATTCTTTTTTTTTTTTAAATCATTATAAGATCAATCGTCTGATCTTACAGCTTAAGAGAAATTCTCATTAGAAATTCTTTGCACAGTCAACGAAAATATCATATTAATAGGATTATCAGATTACCATATAAAAAAAAAAAAAACAAAGTTTGAGCAACGTCTTTTAGTAGATGTCAAAGCAATAGTAAATTTATTTCAAGCAGAAGAAAAAACATCATCAGCTCATTCTATTTAATTTCTACTCATGTGAACAATACTACATACAAAATCATAAAATACTTGGTATATACAGTGCTGTATAAATTCGATCTATAAGACTCATAGACAAATCCAAGGATAAGTATTTTAAACATAGGAGTCAATATATGAAAATAAAGACTGATTTCTACCATAATTTATACAACTATAGTTATTAGACTCCTATTTAATGTATAAATCGAATTTGATTTAAATGTAAATCGTCTTCGAACTCATCAATCAATAGAAATTGCTAAATCAAAGATGCATAGGACAAAGAAATACAATTGCGAAACCTTCTTATGAATAGCACAACGATAAAAAAAAGAAACCATTTGAAAAAAAATCTGTTTTCTAGCAGAAAAAGATGTTAGCGCAAACCCTGCGGGATTAAAATGTGAAACACGATGTAGCTACTATTGTTAATCATAGGAGATTGATTTATTCTATCTATTTTGGAACACGTTTTGTCACCAATTTTTTTTATTTAATCGTTCGGAAATGCAATACTATGTATATGTGGTCTATGGGATTGATTCAAGTTTTTATTCCTATACTTCAACACCTTCTTTTAGATCGTATTTCAAAAAAGTATTATTACCAGAAAATCAAATTCCAGATTAATCAACAATACATTTCTTTTTAGTCTAAATAAAATATCTGTAAAAGTCAAAACAGCGAAATAATTAAAAATAATGCATGAATAATGAATTTACAACTAAAGCATAGATCTGTTGTAAACCATTGGCTCGTGTAATTTACGTAAGGGCGAAATCAACGAAAACAGAATTTGACCATTTTCGACTTGATTTTGATTCTTTATTAGGATTATTTTTCTTGAACATATTGTTTTTCCGATGAATATACAGGGAGTACCAAAATTATTCAGCAAAGTTTGTTTTCAATTTTCCGTTGTCGTAAGCATTACAAAGAATTCAAATATTGAAAAAAGTGAAAATATCAAGGATTTAGCTGTTTATTGATTAGTCTCAGAAAAAAGGCAACGTACCATTACTTATTATTCTTCACTTTCCTATCATTCGATACTTAATAAATTAAAAGTTTTCGCTTAGTTGAATAGAACATTATGTTAGTAAAACACGAAATTGAACAGTTATTTGATAACTATATCATAAAATTCAATTTTATCTTACTCAACTAAGATTTATCAATGTTTGGTGTCCTCAAAAAGATTAAGTTAGAGAGTAAATCTTTTTTTATACACTTCAGAATGTATAATATCTCTCAGCGAGCTTGCGGCACACACTGAAAACGTGATTCGAATTTATTTTTTGGTACGTCTATTATGTCGTTTCTGGAAAATGGAACAATTACTATTTTTCCAGTTTAATTTGAATTATTTTTGTCTACTCTTGAAGTACAAAACGGTAAGATTCTAAGATTCAGCCGCCTCGAATCGATTTGATCCTAATCATTGATCGATATCTCTATGTTCTTAATTAAAGTTTAATCGAGAAATAATCTCGAAAAAAAGATTAACGAAAACGCATAAATTCAGTATGTCTTGTCGTTTTGGTTATATGCCGCTGCATTCACAAAACAAAACGATCAATGCGTGTTTAGCCAACAGATCACAACACATTTTATTCTAGTGCGTTGAGTAAGCCTCAATGCGAAAGTTCAAATTTATCTATAATAGAAAATACTTCATATTGTGTAGAATTGTTTTGGAAATTAATGTTACTGCAAAAATCGGTATCATTTGTATCACTCAGATGCGTTTTTACGATGATCGTAAACGGTGTCTTTACGGTCAAGTTCAGATGATGGTATGTATCTGCATTTTCATCCTATATACACCATATCGTATACGGTCACAAGGTAAGCATCTGTAAAAATAACAAAGTTTATGAAAAACCTATCTTTACATCATGACAAACTTTTAAATGTTTTTGTCACATCAAACAAGTGAATGCTGTAGAGAAATGATCTTTTTAGTGTGATGCTAATCATACTAAGTCGATAGATTTTCGCGGCATTAGACACTTGTGAATCAGTGATCATGGTGAGAAATAGAATGAATGTAATGTAATGAACAGTATTGAATTGATTTTTAATGCATCTTGATTGATTCAAAATCGTCGACGCGATTTAAGAATATAGACAAACAGTAACAAAAAGAGCTGTTCATGAGATGCAATCGCATACAAAGAAAGCAAAGAAGAAAGAAAAATACAATACTACGTTTCAGCAGTAGTCCTTTGTTTACATATTTTATCGTCACATTTTCATTCACCGTACAGACACGAACGAGCGAAAAAAAAACGACGACACCGATAATAACAATTGCTTTGTGTTTTGTTTTTTTTCGTTGTTAACGAAATTTTTTGTTGATCTAATTATCTTGTCTGTCATAATCACATTTGCAGCAGAGACGTACATCACGCCCAAAAGATACTGCGCGAGCGGAGGAATAAGAGATCTAAGCCTTAAGAAAGCGGTGACGGCAGTCACCGTATCGAAAGGTTTTTCGCTGAACGGAGCGACCGCTCGGTGACTGCTCGCAAATCACTGGAAGAGTTTGTCCGTTTTTTTCATAGATTTATTACATCAATTTTTTTGAACAAATCGTGTCTAATTTTCAGAACTTGCGTATGAAGAGCGAATTAATATTGATAAAACTATAGAAGTTTATTAATTTAACAAAATAAAATTTTATAATCATACATGCAGATTGTACCGGTTGCATCTTAATTATTTCTACGTTCCGATTGAAGCAACTCAGATTTATAGATTTAGTTAACGAGTATCAAAATAAACTAAAGAAGTTAATGACATATCGTAGAGAATGAGTCTATTGGCGAACTCATTGAACTTTTCCACATTTGTGTTCTGAATTTCATTTTTCAAAATTGCTCATTTAGGTCTTTAGACAATAATTACTTTCAACAAGTAACATAAAACCAAAAGCGAATTAACAAATGCCACATTTTTCTTGAAAATATTGCTTCATATATATCATGGGTAACATGCCCAGATTGATCATAGTACAAACAGTTAGTTTTTAAAAATACAGTAATGAAAAAATTTCAACAAGAGCAAAGCATTCGTTTTTTCTAAAAGACTAAATTAAATATGTGTTCAAAAGACAACGCAGCAACAGCATAAAACATGATATTTGCTAGTCTTTTCGTTACACATACTATATAAATAAATTGTTGACTACAACTTTTAATTTCTTTAGTATCATTTATTGTTATATTTCTGTACCACCTTTGTAGTATATCTTACTCTTTGGCCTCCACTCCATATGGGGATGTGTTGGTTCACTAATTATTTCATTAAAAATTTACTCTCATATTCATTGTTCTTGCCACTTACAATGCCCATTATATCTTCTATCTCTATTAATATATAAAGAAAAGTATTTATCATTGTTATTTCCTAGATTAATTAATTACACCTTAATTTCCAGATAATTAAAAACAGTTAGTAATATAATTTTAAAAAAAAGCATTTTCTTTTCTGAGAATGAGTAGTAAGTCGATGTTCGATTGTTTATCATTTTTAGTATAATAGAAAAATATAGGAAGCAGAGATCGAAATCGAATCGCTTCTTGAAAAACGAAGTCGAACTGAATCAAACTTAACCAATTTGCAAAAAGCGAATGCATATAAAAAACACATAAGAAAAAAGACTAGTTGAGCTACAATCTTTTTGTGAAATTGTGTTACTATGGGCGATAATCTAACGACGTTTCATTAATTCGTTTACATCAGAGATTAGGGGGTCATTACTTCACAATGACAAAAATTTGTTAAATCCAGAAATAAAAAGTAAAAGATTTGAGTTTATTTTAAATTTAAATTGAATTTATATAAATTGAAAAGAAAAAATAAATGTAAATTATTTCTAAATATGTTTAAATTATTGCAAGTTTCAGTTTAATTAATTTAAGTTAAGTTTACATTTGCATGGCTGCTTCTAGGAAAAAAAAGAAAAGTTTTGCTCTTAGATATACTATTAAAGAGATGGATATAACTTTTGCAGTATCATTAGAAAATAACGAGAACAGAATGCAACTGTTTTCTTAAAGAATCTTCTATAATAATGATCGAACTTTAACATATAATCACAGTTTCTCTCGTCATTTCTGATTGATTTTCTTTGAAATCATGTATTTTGAGTAATGAGCTGATGAATTTAAATTTACAAAAAATCCCTAAATCCAGAAGTTCTAAAAAATTTAAATCGACAATAAATTCAAATTTATTCAACATAAAAATTCAAATTAATTATAAAGCATGTTGTTGTCTACCAAGGACCAAAAATAATCCGAATCGAATCGAACCACAACGAACTCGAATCTGTAAAAGCCGGTTCGATTTGGTCTCTGCTAGGAATTTTGTCGTACTAGAGCGAAAAGGACTCGAATTTTCTAGTTTCAACTGCAATAAACTGTGGTCGTTAACTTGATCAAACCGTGAACATGCGCGACCGCCCGAGCGGTGTACATTTCTGTTTCATATAATCCAATTCAACTTCCTTTTACTGAGAAACAAAAAAATAAGTCCACAGAGGTCGAGATTTTCTGAAGTTAACAAGTTTTACTTAGGTGCAATAAGTTATTGTTACAGATAACAAAATAACATTTTATTTTTAGTTAGCCATGCTCATCCTCGTAGGATCGTTGTTTGTCTTGACTAAGTCTCAATCTCATGATATTGGCCTTAGAAATATCTATGATTTCAATACATGCCAGTTACAGTATTTCTCTCAACTACTGGAGAATTTCGTTGATTAATCATGGAGAAATATTCCTTTATAATCGATTGGCTTTAACTCAATAATTTCAACGCATTAAGCTGTTTAAACTAGTAAATATCTTCATTCGATCTGCGCCTAAGTGTTTCATTTCTAGCGAGTCCCAAATACGTAGAAAGTATCAGTTTCTACGTAACCAATTACCAGAAAATATTTCTCCATAGCTAGTCAATGAAATTCTTCAATAGTGGAGAAAAATACTGTCACTTAGGTGTATTGAAGTCACAGATATTTCTAAGGTCGAACTAATCAGATTGAGACTTAGTTCAGACTCATGACGACCATACGAGGATGAGCATGGTTGACTCGTGTTATCAAACTAGGTTTGAAGTAAAAACTGGCGCTTTTGGAAAATAAAAAGTTATTTTGTTATTTTGGTTATTTATAATAAATAACTTTTTTTTTGTCATAATTATATCTCTATGTCTGCTGTACAGAGTATAGTAGTACTTAACGGAGTTTCCGTTAGAAATTCGGACAACACATTACCTCAACATTAATGTACTGCAAAATATTCGTTTTATTTGTTTGAATGATAATACCAATAAATAAAACAATATTGATTGCTACAATGTCAACAATACATTTATCGATAGTGACGAATGCATCAAACCGATGAACAGAGAAACACCCTATACAGCTATTTCATGTATATTTGAATAATGAATTCGGTCGAATATTCGCATCAAGGTGACAGCCATATTCACAAAGCTTTTATCTATATGGGCGTGGATGTAAATCTTCAGTTTTCCCATACTCAAATCGATTGAAAGACTTTAAAAATCAAAGGTTTTAGAAGAATTGCTATTTTCTTCAAAATAGGAAGTCAGAAAACTTACATAATATCTTTCAATCTCATTCTACAACCAATAAACTATAGTGCATTCAAGAGTAGACGCTATGCTCTATCTAACGAGCTATAAATCACGAAATCAATAAATTTGGCCAAAACGAACGTCTTCCTGAAGCTCGGCTCTTAAGTTTTAATAAAAATAGGCAACGTATGAATGATATTCAAACTATTATTCA